>JAOUQT010335363.1:0-13170 GCA_025769995.1 Xyliphius kryptos | reverse complement strand
ATGAGCAGAAGACATATTGGAATATTACTTATATATATAAGTAATATATATATGTAAACCATATATATTATTAACAAGTTCCTCAAAGAAATAAAGTCCCATATGGTCCACATGCTGGTGGAATGGTCAGCACATCCACCTCTCAGTGCTGGGGATCAAGGTTCAAATCCTGATCTGGGTGGAGTTCCCATGTTCTCCCTGTGTCTGCGTGGGTTTTCTCCCACAGTCTAAAAACATGGATTAAAGGTAGATTTGCTGCTCTTAATTGCCCTAATATAGTGTGTGAGTGAATATGTACCCAGCGATGGATTGGCGCCCAATGCCCGAAACATTCTCCCCTGGATGAGCTACCTGACCCCAGTAGAGGATTAAGTGGAAGATAATGAGATATGTGCTGTGTTTATGTGAGGGCATAATCTGGTGCATATATGGCCCAAATCCTGCCGAACACTGGATTTCTCAGATACAGGGAGTCCCATCAGTCTCTGACAATTATAAGTTCAAATAGTTCTTAATAACAAAAAAGAACCTTCATTATTTCTGAATGCTCTGGCTTATTTATTCAGTTTCTAATCCAGGTACGTAAGGAACTTGCCCCTAAGTGACACAGTGACACAGGGCGTGTCACCAGCTCTCCAGCTCTGTGTGGAGGATATTAATAGTTAATAAATGTCAACTCGCATGTGAGCTTCATCACGATCAAAGATTCTAAGGTGACAGGCTTTAAGGATTTTCATGGTAATGGCTCTGTTTAAAACCATAATGTTTTAATAGCCATGTTGATTGGCTGTATCTACTGCTGTAGCCGATGCCGCTTTAGAATAAGTGAGAAAGTGAAAAAAAACAGAATGCCAATGATACTCATGTGGTAGTTCCATAATCCCATCAGCTGCAGGTGGACAGGTGGCACCAACAGTGGCGACCAACTGATGATTGATAGAGAATTATTCACTATGTTACATGTTGGGCTGTGTGGCAGCAACACAGATAATTTGCTGCCAGGTGGTAAATGAGGGGTGGAGCCAGTGAGCTAAAGGAGGTAAAAGTTTTGTTTTCTGCTATTGGTCTGCGGTGAGTGTTGGCCTTAATAAAAGAAGCAAAGAAATTCACAGACACCCGCCCAATTAAAAATGGGGTTGAGGTAGGAGGTCACGCCCACAAATTTAAACTATTTAGTGTTAAACATAATCATTATTCAGCTACATTTTTGTGCTTCCTCAACTTCACCATGGGATAGGACAGTGTGCTCCGTGTTTCTTCTGTGGACGTTGATAGATAGATAGAACGCTGAGAGATTTGGTTGAAGCCTTGCGTTTCCACTGTAGAATGTGCCCCCAAAGCAAGCATTCCTCCTTGTTTACTGGGTTTTGGCAATGGGACCCAATACGGACTGAAGAGAGAATTGATTAAGCTCTTTTTTTTAAATTCCATTTAAATACCACAACAGCTGGTGTCTGTGCCGCCAACGCCACATTCCTGCCTCCACCACGCTCTCTCTCCACGCTGTATGTCTTGTTCTTGCTTTTAAAGGTTGTACGATCTTGAGGAGAACCTGGTACATAATGACCTGACAGTCAAATATCCACTGAAAACATTCTGTAAGCTTAACATTGTTCCCAATGTCCACCAATCCATCAATCATCTTCCATTTGGTGGAATGTTTTAGGCCCTAGGTAGATACACCCAAGGATAGGGTGCCAGTCTGTGACTGGGCACACACTCATACAGACTATATAGGAGCAATTTAGAGCAACCAATTTACCTTAAATGCATGTTTTTAGAAGGACCAGAGAACCCAAAGGAAACCCACATGGACACAGGTAGAACATGGAAATGTTCTCTAGGCTGAGAGCCAGTGTGCTGACCACTGTGCCACCGTACCGCCCTGTTCTCAATGTTCTAAACAGTCTGAATCTTCTAGAAAAACATCATACTTGCAAATCATTGACCTGCAGCATTTTTATGCACTATTGAGGACTGATGTCCAGACATTAAAACAATGTAAAAATTTAATGACGAAGGCATTTCGCCGCAAATCCCAGATTGTGCCACCTTCCATAAATTTTTGAAAAGAATATAGAGTTAATTCCACTGGTACAAAGGAAATAAGAGTAAGAGAAGAGAGCTAGCATTGAACTCTCCTTATAAAGTCTTTGGATTGGAACAGTGTGCATGTTCTAACATCCAAAGCTTCAAACTTAAGCAGTAAAGTGGGTCAGTTAGGTGAATTAAACATGAGTGAGTTCATGTTACATTAGTATATAAAGCCATTGTTTACTGACATTGTAAAGTCCATGATTTTAAAATGTACATACTGGATGACTTCATTAAGGCCTTCATTAAGGTGAGAAATGTGCAGTATGAGCTCCTCTGTACATGGAGTTGGGTGAATTCTTTTATTGAGTCCTCTATGGCCTCGTTAAAGAAAGTGTGTTAACCTCAGCACATGATGGATCTGTGATGGAGTCCAGGTCCCCTGGGTTTAATACCCATCATGGGTTTCCAGTCCTCATGCATAAACATGACCTCCTGTTGGGTTTAATGGAGTTTGAACAAGAGACCAATTTACTCCATACTCACAGTTCAAGGAGACGATGGACAGTCTCTTTACATTCATTTTGCACTGCGCATACCAAATAGTTCCATCTGTCATCATCCATTTCCATTCTGTAGGTTTATTTTCCAGTGCAAGTTATATTGTTTTTTTTATTTTTTAAAGTCATAAAGTGATCTATTTTGCCTACTGTGCTTGCACACAGAGGAATTTGTCCCCCACATTTAACCCATCCGTGCAGTGAAACAAACACAAATACACACACTGGTGAAGTGAGCACACGTGCCTGGAGCGGTGGGCAGCCTTTTATACGGCAATTGGGGTTAGGTGACTTGCTTTAGCCATAGTACTTGGTGGGACTGGGAACCAAACCAGCGACCTTCAGGTTGCAAGGCTGGTTTCTTACCCACAAGCCTACAACTGCCCCAAATCATTAAGACTAAGCAGCTTTCATTGATTCATTCATTCATTATCTTCCGTTTATTCCTTTATGAGGGTCGCGGGGGGGGGTTTCCCATGCTCATCCAGGGGAGAACGTCTCGGGCGCTGGGCAGATACACCCAGAACAGGGCGCCAATCCATCGCTGGGTACACACTCACACACACACACACACTATACAGGGCAATATAGAGCATATTTACCTTCATGTTTTTGGGATGTGGGAGGAATCCGGAGAACCCAGAGGAAACCCACGCAGACACAGGGAGAACATGGAACCTCCACCCAGATTGGGATTCGAACCGGGAATCCCCAGTGCTGAGAGGCTAACCACTAAGCCACCGTGCCGCCACCTGCACCACCATTTCATTGAAAATTATCCACCACCCCAATAGTCCCTGCTCTGTCTATGGTCCTGATCATCAGGACACAGAGTAACGAGGTAAACCCCACTGTCCTCTGAGCGCATCACTCTGACAGAGTACTCCACCGGGCCCGAGACCGCAAGTTAAGGATCTCTGTAGTTCTAATGCGTTTTCCTTCTTCACCCCAAAAAAACGTTCCATCTCTCAAATGTCTGGCAGGACGAAGCCACGCAGCCCGCAGGGTCTGGAAGTACTCGATCGCAGACTCTCTGCCTCCATCGTCAGCGAGTCTGGGAACCGGCACACACATCATGTGCTTTCGTTTCTCGACGTGCGCCAGAGTCCTACCCGGCGCACATAAACCACAGCGGTTCGAGCGCCATAATGAATCAAGATCAGCGGGACACAAGCGCGGTACTGTGTGCAGAAGTGGATCAGAGAACGTTCCTCTCTGCCATGTACAAACCGCCAGACGCACGTACAGTATACTACAGATATAACCGGACAGACCATATAGTTTTCTGGAAACTGTAAGGGTACAGTCTCACAATGTTCACACAACGTATACTATTCATGAGAACCACCTGAGGACTCACACACCGCTGCACTTATGAAATCTGCCAGCTTTCAGTTACATCTTATATTCTCTCGTTATCTTTAACTGAATCCTCTACTAGGGTCACGACGAGGTTCCCCCCTGGGCAGACAGACCCAGGACAAAGTGCCAATCCACACACTGCATAGGGGTAATTTATATAGAGGCAAATTCCATCTATCCTTCATCCACCACTTAATCCTGTACTAGGGTCGTGGCAGGGAGGTGGGAATGTTTAGGCCGTGGGTAGACCCAGGACAGGATGCCAATCCATCCCTGGGCACAGAATCACTCACTCACACTATAAAGGGGAAATTCAGAGCAGCCAATACACCTTGAATACATGGTGTTGGACTGTGGGAGGAAACTGGAGAACCCGGAGAACATAAATGTGGACTGGGGAGAACATGGACACGCCACCTGGATCGGGATTCAAACCTGGATTGCTAAGAGATGGTGGAAACAACTACACCTTCGTGCCACTAAGGGCAATTTAGAGCAGCCTAACCTGGATGAATGTTTTTGGACGGTGGGAGAAAACCGGAGAACCGTGAGAAAAACAAATCCTACGCGGACTTCACTCAGAACGGGATTTGAGAGGGAAACGTTCTAACTGCTACAGCAGGTTTGATTATTCATCAAATGAACAGTGTTCAGTGTTCAGAGTAAATGTGGAGCATGTGGAGATATGACTAACACACCATATGGACCTAGCATTGGGCCCAGAGCGAGCCTTCCCCAAACTGTTGCCATTAGGCTGGGAACAGGTGGTTGATTCAGTGATCAGGGCAAAACTTTGGTCCACACAGAGTTTCATCTTCAGGTTTAGTGTTTAGCATACATTACAGAGCAGTTCTAAATCAGCAAGGTGGACGGTGCAAGGTTTGTTGAGCAGAGGATGGTGGTGACAGGGGGTGGGGTGAGGCGGGGGCAGTTACCCACGTCATCCCACTCATCGTCAGAGCTATTATCGTTCAGATCAATCACTTTCCGCCGAGCTGAGCTCACAGATCATCAAAATTAAAACGACTGCCTCCGACCGTCTCTTCCACCCTCATCCCACCCCGCGCCGTCTGGAGGAACCCCCGGAGACTTCCAGCAGGAGGGTTTCAGCATGTGACCCGCAGTAGATTGTGTCGTTTCCCCCACAGATTCCGCCGCTCGCTCCTCGGGCCACGTTGGCAATTAGTCTCAGGGTTCAGCGCGAGTTTCTTGGCGCCAGTCCCAGCGTTGCGGCGGGATACCGGGAGCGCTAATGGAAGAAAACGTCCTCTGTGCCCATGTGCCAATAAAGGCCCCAGCAGCAGGTAAAATGTAATGACAGAATCGAGTGTGAAATCAGCCCGCAGCCACTTCCTGTCATCGGTGACTGACGTGAACACCTGACACGCGATCCTACTTTTCGATCTGGAGAAGATTGTTCGCGTAATTAAATATTCAGAGCCCCTCGGTCGGCTGTTGCCGCATTCAGCCTACTTTTCCGCGCGGAGAGTGAAGCGTATCAGAGCAAATCAACACCTCGCACTTTTCATTTTCGTTCACTGTTTAGACGCCAAAAGTCAACGATGACCAGAAGTGCGGTCTCAGACGGTCGTGGATGGGTCCTCTGACATGAGCGCCGAGGCCGGTACAGGGTTCTGAATCTGACGTAGATGGCGTTTCAGTCTGTAGTCCAGATTTATCTTGAACATGCTGAGTGACTCTGCCTTATGGACCACGTTGGGAAGATGGTTGCACCATTACGCAGTGGTGAATGACACGGAGTGAGAATTAGCGCCACGGTGAGATTAAATCATCAGACGACATTCATCACTAAAGGGCAGTGAACGAGTCGGAGTGTGATTTGAAAAGATCGAGTGAAAGTAAGGGGGCAGATCCAGATCCACTTTCATGTTTGAATACTTTTCTTCAGCCAGCAAGTTCCAAAAATGCCCAGCAGAGGCGCTCTACTTCATTTGAATGTTGGCATGCCGGACTAAAAAGTGCGTTTCCAAAGCAGATGTGACATCTGTATGTAGCAGAAGATTTAACTCCTCCCCTTCAGCTTCTTCCATGTACGCAGCAAACAGCGTCTCAGCAGAGGGCGCGCCGAATCCAACACGTTACATTTGGCGACACATCCATCACTTCAGCATGTTTAACATTTTCGAGGGCATTTTAAATGCCATGGGGGCGTGACCATGTGCCGGTTTGTAAATATTGTGTGTGCACGTGTATTAATAATACAGTGCGCGAAAATACCGCGCATATTTGCGCATTCAAATTTAAAGCGCCAATGACTTGACTGTGAGTCGCTAAAACGCGGATAGCTTGACCACAAGTGTTTCTCAGCGATCTACCAACGTACACTGTGCTATCGTCGTATAGGGCACGCCTGCGCCACCTTATGGATGTGGAATCAGAGACCGTAGGTTCTCTGTTGCTCCACAGTTTGGTCATGAGGTCAACCACCCCCTCCACCATGTCACTGTGAATCCTCCACCGCCTTAATAACACCTGTCCATGGTCCTGATCATCAGACAACAGAGTGAAGAGGTCTACCAAAGAATGTAGAGGAACAGAACAGAAAATCTACCACCCAGCTGAATGCACCGCTGATATAATGCCCTAATACCCCAGACCTCTTCAGGCTGCATCTCACTGAAGGAAAATGAAAATCCTGCCACAAAGTGTGATGTACAATAGAAATATCTGAGGGTCACTGCCATGTACAATAACAATAAGAGGTAAGGACAGCGCACGCCACCGCCGCCATGCGACTCGCCGCAGCTGATGTCCTTTGTTGATGCTGCGAGGTATATTTGAAAAAAGGAACCTCGTCTCCACAATGTTTCTCCAACAGAGAAAGAAAGCGAGGGATAAACAAGTCTTACATAAAGAGCGCGGCGGGAGAACGCGCACGGGCGCCGGGTGTCTGCGCTGATGGCACCAAGGACGATGCTTTGTGACAGCGAGGAGTGGCGATCTGAATTAGGCTGTTTGTGATGCTCAGAAATCCGTAATGGCTTCGTACATTAGATGAAAGGTCAGAGTGTTCGGGCCAGACAGGAAAGGAAACATGTCAGCAAGAGTTCTGTGATCCGAGGGTGACGAGAAAACTTATTCATGTCCCTGATTCAGAGAACCCCACGGAAAAACAGATTTCTCTGTCCTGAGTGTGGCGCCGTTCGTCCCTCTCATCACCGTGGGGTAAGAAGGGTTGTTTTTGGAAGCACTGTGCCTCTTCCCGCGAACCTCTTCACTCGTTACCAACACCATGCTGAAGATCCTGTCCATTCGATCTTCATGAGATTGAACAAAGACAATTTACGGTCTCTGATTCGATATCCACAAGGGGGCGCAATAAGTGGTGGGCAGCCTTGAATACGGTGCCAGGGAGCAACTGGGGTTAGGTGCCTTGCTCAAGAGCACTTAAGCCATAGTATTGGTTGGACTGGGAAACGAACCGGGGACCTTCAGGTCGCAAGGCCGGTTTCTTAACCACTAGCCTGTGGTTCTCCCACTTCCAGAGTACATCCAAGGCTGAATATTGTGATTCCCCATCATGTCCATGAATAAAACAAGTACTTCTCACCTTCCTGGGTTCGATCAAATGCAAGACCCCTCAAGTATCAAATTGGAGTCTTCCCTAGTACCTACAAGGCTGACCCATGGCACAGGGATTACCTACCACGCCCTCGCCGGGTTCGTGCTTTCCTACGTTCGATTGTTCGCAAACTATCCCTTAACAGGCTCATCAGCTGCTGGTCCAAGCCCTCATCCTATCCCAGTTTCACCAATCAGGCTTCTACAGCTGGTTTAAAACTCTGTAGCCCGACTTGTGTTCAACCAGCCCAAGCGAACTCGTATCACTCCATTCTTCTGTTCTCTCGATTGGCTCCCTGTAGCTGCTGCATTCAGTACAAGGCAGTGACTCTGACCTACAGGACAATCTCTGGATCTCCAAAATATACTCCGACACATTCACTGTGCTTTAGTGATGAATGTCACCTGGTGATACAACCTCACCGTAGCGCTATTCTCACTCCGTATCTATCGTTCATCCCTGCCCTCACTGCCTCATCACTAATTTTCCCACTTCCAGAGTTGGCAAGTTGGCATCGTGATTACCCATCATGTCCTTGGAAAAACAAGTTCTGGCTTTTCTACATTTGATTGTTTTTTCGCTATTGTCATCGAGCTCAACCCCTCGGATGGATTGGAGGCTTTGCGAGTACCTACAAAGCTGAAACTTTGCTCCGTCATTCCTTATTCCTTGGAAAACCTGATAAATTCCCATAAGAAAGCAAGAACGTGAACCCCGTAGTCATAAATTCATTCCACATATTCATTTAAGATTTTAAATTGACCCAAACCTCACTCTACAATAATACGTTTATTTGAAACATATAAACTCCAAAGCCATCAATCATTTAAAAACAATTGCCTTTCAACTTTCACAGAACATCCGCCCATGGTGGTGGTTGTTTGCCGGGTGGCGTATTCGGCAGGGGTGCACATGGGGCTCATCTAAAATTGGTGCCAATTCAAAAGCTCCAAGGCCCATGACTGCACCGTCTGCCCCTGGATACAGGTCAGCTGCCATAACACTGCCAGAACCCTCAGGAGCATCAGAGCGTCAAACCCGCTCTATATATACAGCATGCTTTTAAATGTGTACTTGGGGTGAACATTGCAAACAAGGGAGTGAAATATACAGCCCCTGTGTTCCTAATGTCACCCGGTCGGTCGGAGAACATCTGTGTGTCGCCATGTGATTAAGCAAATCTACAAATCAGTGCTCTGAGTGACAGACAGGGCACTGTACACAGGCGAATAAAAGTGCATAATTAGGGTCGGTTACAGTGCGAGGGGCATTAGTGATGGACATAATGGAAGGTCTGTTGTCACAGTGTGGCAGGGTTTTATTTTAATAAGTGGCACATGACCGCGCTTAAAGCGGGCCCATTGTCCTGGTGGACGAGACGGGGGCTGACACAGTGGGGCCTCCCGGACATAGAAGCCCGTACTAGGGCAGTGATTCATCCAGACCGCGTTAACGCCACATGGACAGCATGCTGCACTCTCACCGCACGCGACGGCGATGGAGCTGGAATTAGAATTATAAGTCCAATTGACAGCAGTTAACGCGAACGCTGACCGCGCCGCCCGTCTCAGACCGAATAACCGATGGCTGGACCCCGCTAATCTTCGACGACGTGACAACATACATTCGTCATCCTTAAGAAGAATAAATCCTGGAGAGTTGTGTTTGTTGTCTTGTTGCCGCAGGGACAGACTCAGTCATCAAGGTCACCTAAATGAAGTGTCCTCCGATGCACGGCCCGCCTTTATTATTTCCACTGAGTGCTGAGGAGCGCTAAAGCCGGGAATGAAGGCGCCGGGCACCTCCCTGCGACTCCTGGCATGCTGTAGTGATGTATTGTGCCTCGTGTTCACCAGCTTATCGCTATAATTACAGCTTAAAGCAAACAATGTGATTATTTCGCCTGCTTTCCATTTTCCGTTGCGAGAGAAGATAATCACAAATATCTGTCAGAGCGGCTTAGGGAGCGCATTACACCCTAAATGAATTCTGGTTCGGATGCCCGGCAACGCTTTTGGGTGAAGGGCTCCACAGCTGGATGAGGGTTCCAAAACAGGTCACCACCATCCACACACACCATTTCTCTACATACAATTAGGACCCTGGACAGAGCAGGTATTATTAGGGTGGTGGATGATGCTCAGTGACCATCAGCACCATCATCCTGTCTGCAACATCCTGTCACTGATGGAGGATTTGAGGATAAAGAACACAAACTGTGCAGCAACAGATGACCTACTGTCTTTAATTCCACATCCACAAGGGGGAGCAATAAATTGGAGGTGTGGAATAGAGCAGTGGTTCTCAAATGGTGGGTCACGGAGAGCTTGTGAAAAACTAAATAGAGTGGATTTAATCGACGTAATCATGTGACCTGGACTAGTTTAATTGTCCCTGTTAAGTTTCCCTTGAGAAGTGAAAGTGACCTTCATGCTTTACCTTTAGCGCCATCATGGGACCAAAAAAGTTTCCAGTCTGTATAACCAATAAACCACTGATTTAAATGGTGCCACTGTACATTTAGAAAATGTAAAACAAACAGTTAATACTCATCTAATTTTGAGCAGCATTCTCTCTCGTTGTCATGGTATGTTATTTCTAAAATAAAAAAAATTCCATTTTTTTTATCTTGTGTTCTATAAACGTGGGTCGCAACTCAATGAACACGAGAAAATATGGGTTTCGGGCCGAGACCTGTTCAGAACCCCTGTAACAGAGCGTACAGTGAATGGATACAAGGTTTAAACTTCAGCAGCACAACACACACTAACACTCCCGCACCACCATTACAGTGTCACTGCAGTACTGAGCATCATCCACCACCCTAATAATACCTGCTCTGTCCATGGTCCTGATCCTCCGAGACCAGCTCAAAGATAACCCACAAACTCCATCTATATGATAGGTGGCGCTGACAACATGGACGGGGGAGTGGAAACAAGGAGCTGTACCTAATAAAGTTGCCAGTGTGTGATCGAGATTTCAGAATAAATCTCAGATATGTGGGTTAGTTAACTCTGCGGTAACTAGTAGACGTCCTGGTTGGATTGGTTGTAATGAAGCTGTGCGTTTTGACCGAACGCAGTCGTGTGGCTCCGTCCTTATCTCTTCATGTAGCACCCGGTGAAGTCATCCACCATCTGGAGAACCAAATGAAGAAAAATGAGCTGCCGCTTTAACAAAGCTAATCAGCGCTGCGTCCTGCTCCCAACTGCACTCCAACCGCAGCAGGTAAGACGCACTTGGCTCACGTCCTTCGTATATTGCCGGTTCTGGATAGGAAGGATGGGGGCGGTGATGGGGGCGGTAATGTTGCCGCTTGAAGCCATAGGGAACGGGTTAGTTGCCGTGCGCAGAACTTGCACTTGCACATGCGCGGCGTTCTGACTGCCTCCACAAACTTTCATTGCCTTGGATTTCACTGTTTAATGCGAGTCACCTTGACGTCATTTGCGCCGGATCTTTTATATCCAGACGCGCTCAGACCCCTTTGGAAGGTATGATACCACGCATGCGTAACCTCCGGAACATTATAGAGACGTGTCTTGTTTATGCCTCTCTTTAGAGATGCTAATAGAATGACCTTATATGCAAAGACGCTGCCACTGTTTTGCAGAGCCAACGCTGTGCACTGTGGTGCTGGTAGGTCGTTGGGGGCGGTAACCGTCGCCTCGCCCTAATTCCTGCTGGCTGGGTCTGCACAGCGGGTGAGAAAGGGGGTCTATTAATAGCCCTGGCATACTCGCTTAACAGAGACACTACATGTCCTTGCAAAAGTTGCTGGTGACTCCTGGATATTCCTGGGTACTCCTGGTGACTCCTGGGTACTTGGATCTTTGCAGCTTCTTTTCTTTCAGATTTTTGACCCTAAAATCAGTTGTCTCCCGTTCCCTGTCTGTTATCAGAATGGCGGCGGCAGCTCCTCCGCCTGGACGGATTGCCAGTGTAGTAAGAGATAAGACACAGAGTCAGTGCAAACAGTGTGTGTCCAGCCTGCCACAAATTTGCTGGAGGTGATTGATTACAGTGGACTCGCCGGTCCACCTCAGTATGACCCTGCACCTGGGACGCCACAGATTATCCGTTAAACGCCCTGCCGCTGAGGTTTTTGCAAATGTCCCACCGTCTCATTGTGTTTCTAAGAACGAGTTGAAACTTGTGTGCTTGTTCTTGTACTTCTTTTATTTTTCCAGATTAAAATGTTAATTTAAAGGCACATTTACACTTGATGTAGAAGCTCATTCACTTTAAATTGACTGGCCACTTTATTATACACACCTAGATATTAACTTCCACCTACCAATTAGATGGAGTTTGTAGTTCTACAGTTCCATTCTAAAGTCTATCTGTTTCTCTACATACTCTGTGAATCCTCTTTACTCTGATGATCAGGACCATGGACAGAGCAGGTATTATTAGGGTGGTGGATGATTTTTAGTACTGCAGTGACAATGAAATGGTGCTACGGGAGTTTAAACACTGTATCCACTCTCTATAAACTCTATTGATCCACCGTGTGGATGTAGGTCATCTGTTGCTGAACAGTTTGTGTTCTTCATCCTCCATCAGTGATCACAGGATGCTGCAGACAACATGAGGTCACCACCACCATGCCACTGAGCATCATCCACCACCCTATTAATACCTGCTCTGTATCAGAGAACAGATTAAAGAGAAACAGAATATGTAGAGTGACAAATGGACTACAGAATGAAAAAGTAGAACTACAAACTCCATCTATACGGTAGGTGGAGATGATATTTAAGGTGTATTCACGTTCCATTATGAGCGTAATGAATCAGCGCTTTGCCTCATGACCTCGGAACCTCTACAGAACATGTGCTGTTATTACTAAGAGTGAGATAGTGTGTCAGAGCTGGAGCAGGCACATACACCATCACACACAGTACCAGAACATTCAGTTACACACTGACACTGGCAGAACAAAACGTTTATAGATCTGACATTAGATCAGATTTTAGAGCTGAATTATTGTTTTTATAAATATCATTATTAGTACTAACGGTTCTTGAAGGGTTCTGGGCCAGACATTAGTTCTGAAGGAACATGTTACAGCACAGCGGAGTTTATTCCATGAACACTAAGGAGCCAAACGGTTTATCAGGATTAAAACTCCAAATCTGGAATTTGTTAGATCTCCTCTCATCATCTTTCACTTAATCCTCCATAAGAGTCGCGGGGGGGCAGTTTCCCTGCGACAAACCCACAACAGGGCACCGGTCCATTGCTGGGGATGTATATATACACTGCTCAAAAAAATAAAGAGAACACTAAAAAAAAAACACATCCTAGATCTCAATAAATAAAATATTTCAGTTAAAAATCTTTAATAAGTAGATAGTGGAATGGATTTGGAATCCTACTCAAAATCAAAGAGAAAAATGAAATGACACGCTGATCCAACTTCAGTGGAAATTACTCAAGGCAACTTCAAATGAGTCTCAGTAGTGTGTGTGACCTCCACGTGCCTGTATGACCTCCCTACAACACCTGGACATGCTCCTGATGAGGGGGCATGTGTTTTCTCCTACGCCCCCCTCCATGTCTCCTGGTGTACTGGTCTGTCTCCTGGTATCTGCTCCATGCTCTGGACACTGTGCTGACAAACAC
>JAOUQT010335355.1:0-13170 GCA_025769995.1 Xyliphius kryptos | reverse complement strand
TCAAACCAATTTAAATAGAAGTCAAAGACAACACAAGTAAACACAAAATGCTATTTGTAAATGAAAGTGTTTATTATTAAGGGACAAAAAAGATCAAAACCTTCACATCCCTGTTTGAATAAGTGATTTCCCTGCTTGTTAAACATACCATAACTGTGGTTTATCACACCTGAGTACATTGTCTCTAGCCACACCTAGGCCTGATTATTGACACACCTGTTCTCAATCAAGACATCACTTAAATAGGACCTGCCTGACAAAGTGAACTTCACCAAAAGTTCCTTAAAAGCTACCTCAAGTTGAAACAAACTTTGGTTCTGCAGCAGGACAATGATCGAAAACACACCAGCAGGTCCACCTCTGAATGACTGAAGAAAAACAAAATGAAAACTTTGGAGCGGTCTAGTCAAAGTCCTGACCTGAGTTTTATTGATATGCTGTGGCATGATCTTAAAAAGGCCGTTCATGCTCGAAAACCCTCTAATGTAACTGAATTTGAACAGTTCTGCAAAGATGAGCGTGCTAAAATTCCTCCAGAACGCTTTAAAACACTCACGCTATCGCAAATACTTGGTTGCACTTTTTGCAGCTAAGGGTGGCCCAACCAGTTAATCGTTTTAGGGGGCAATTAATGTCACTGTAGTGTGATTGACTAGAAGTTGCACTGTGTTGTTTAAGCATTCCCCTTTTTTTTGAGCAGTGTATATTCAGTATATTACAAATATTGAGCAGATGTAACAGTTGCAATTTTTCCCCGGGGATTAAAAAAGTATTCCAAATGGCACAAGATGGCAGTTTTTGATTGTTAGAGAAACCAGAAACTCGTTACTCAGTGATCAGCCTACATGTTATAAACCTGACTAGGGCATGTGGCCGAAGAGCAGATCATTAACGTTTTTTGCTTTCAATAAATGCATTTAAGAATCAAACCTATTTTTTTATTATAGTGAGTGTGTAAACATTTTATGAAAGCTATAGGACACTTGAGGTTGGGTATTATATGGAATAAATCATAGAAAAAAAGATGTAACAAATTACACTTCTTTCCCCTGATTTATTCAGAATAATGCCATGCCCACAAGTGCCTTATTGCTTTATTATACCCACATATTATTACCTACACGTATTACCTAACGTGGAAAAAAAAACATTACAGTTAAACACATTACAGGGAATATAAGTAAAGCAACGATGTAAAACTGCCAAAGCAGCCAAGATATTCAAGATGATGTCTACATTATATTAAGACATTTAGAAAAGAAAACAGCCAAAATGTAGGTTATCATCATTTTAAATGTGTGTGGTGACGTGTTTTTATGAGGAAGAGTTATTGGTATAAAAAAGATTCAATTTCAAGTCATCTGTGTAAATTCAGGTGAGTGTGCATTAAATCTAAAGCATTAAAAACAAGGTGTACAACTCCTGAGGAGCAACTTTAAAATAAAACAATAGCATAATACATAATATTTTAGGAATCTCTGAAGCAGAGCCCAGGACTTCCACACTAATCCCACAATTCTGTCTCCTGCGGCTCTGAAAACAAAGCTACTGCTGCCATCTGCTGGCCACTTGCTTACAGAATACTTGTGTTTTTGATTGTTTTTTGAATGTAATGATGACATTACATCATATTAACGGTGTCGTTTGGCAATAATGAAGTACACTATGTTGCCGATAAGTATTTGCTCATCCATCCAAATTATCTGAAGCAGGTGTTGTCTTCCATGGCCACATGTGTATAAAATCAAGAAGCTAGGCATCCAGACTTGTTTTTACAAACATTTGTGAAAGAATGGCTCGCTCTCAGGAGCTTAGTGAATTCCAGCATGGAACTGTAATAGGCCACCTGGGCAACAAATCCAGTCTTGCAACAATTCCTAGCTCCTAAATTCCACAATCAACTGTCAGCTGGATTATAAAAAAAAGTGTTTGGGAATGACAGCAACTCAGCTATCAAGTGGTAGGCCTCCTAAACTGGCAGAGCAGGCTGAGCAGATGCAGACATGCATAATGCCAAGAGGTAGCCAATTTTCAAATTCAGGTCGCAAATAGTCCATCACTGCAGAACTTCAAACTTCATGTGGCCTTCAGATGAGCTCACTTCATGTGCACTTCATGGAATGGGTTTCCACGCATCCAAGCCATACATCATCAAGTGCAATTTTTTTAATTTCTTACTTACTGTCCCTTTGCTGTTGTATCAAAGTGAATTTCCCTTTGGTGGAACAATAAAGGATTATACTATTTAATCAGATTTAATCATTTTAAAGATTAAATTAAATAAAACGTAGCTGTAAGCCAAATCTCAATGAATAAATTCCAGTTGAAAATCTTTATTTAGTAGATAGGTGAATGCCTTGAGAACAAAATAACATACATATATCTTCTGCTTATTTCTCTACTAGGGTCGCAGTGTGATTCCCCATGCCCATCCAGGGGAGAACATATCGGACGCTGGGCAGATACACCCAGGACAGGGCGCCAATCTATCACTGGGCACTCACTCACTCATACAAACACACACAATACGGGCAATTTGGAGCATTCAGTTTATCTGGAATCTATGTGTTTGGACTGTGAGAGAAAACTGAAGAACCCGGAAAAAAACACACGCGGACACGGGGAGAACATTGAAACTCCACCCAGATCGGAATTCGAACCTGGAATCCCCAGCACCAAGAGGCGAATAAATGTTAAATATGTTCAATAAAAACAGTCCGAACACACGTTAGTCGCTGGAGTTCGGCCTGACGAAATCTTCCCTTACAGAATCCTACAGAATTATTATTATAAATCCCTGATGTCTACAACATTAATGAGCTGCAGGTGAGTTTACTGACGAACAAAACAGCCTTTACCTGTAGTAGTGATCAAAGCTGGGTCCTAGCACCTGCCGCGTCTGTTCCATTTATTAGCTGCAGTACCGCAGGCGGCCGTCGGCAGTTTTAGGACCGCCGTTTGGAGCCGCAACTCTAGTACCTTGTTTTTTTTGCCACACTACAATCTAGGGTTAAGGCTGGAGCATCGGACGCAGCGGATTCAGGATTTTTAAACACCTTTAGAACCCTCTATTTTTGTGTGATTTAAAGCTTCATTCATTCATTAATTCATTATCTTCCGCTTATTCCTTTTTGAGGGTCGTGGGGGGGTTCCCCATGCCCATCCAGGGGAGAACGTCTGGACGCTGGGCGGATACACCCAGGACAGGGCACCAATCCAGCACTGGGTACACACACTCACACATACACACACTATACAGGGCAATTTATAGCATTCAATTTACCTTAATGTTTTTGGAAAGTGGGAGGAAACCGGAGAACCTGGAGGAAACCAACGCAGACACGGGGAGAACCTGCAAACTCCACCCAGTTTGGGATTCGAACCGGGAATCACCAGCGCTGAGAGGCGAATGTGCTAACCACTAAGCCACCGTGCCACCCTGATTTAAAGCTTATTCATCTTAACTACTATCACTTTATTTAATAACTTTAAAATTTTAAAACATTTTATATCAGCAGCAGTTTATATCTGCAGCATCAAGGGGCAGCAGTTTCAGGATCCTTATTTTTCCACAATGCTCCCTAGTAGAAGACCACAGTTACACTTAAAATGTAACACTTAATTAGACTACTTATGGATTTGAAGGTTTCTTATTCCACACAAATATTATTTCAACAAAATATTACTATTTAAATCGCTTATAGACATTAAGATTCATTCCACTTACGTACTAAAACACAGTTCTAAGATCAGTTGTAGACATCAGACAAATATGGCAAAATAATTTATTTAATAACAAGAACAAAGAAGATTTTACAAATATTATTGAATATATTTGAATCGCCACTGAACACACATGCACCCACAAGTCCTTAAGTGATTTTTGCAACAAAAAAAAAAAGACAGAGAAGGGGAAAGAAACATGAAATTCAAATGTAATGGATGCTAATTTCATCATTAACAGGCAGAGCGTGCACAAGCGAGAAGCAGCAGTTCTAGGAGAAACTGAGTCACAAAAAACATGCTCACATGCTTAAAAAATAAAACCAAGAGACATAAAGAGTTAAGATGTGAAATCATGGTAACAAGAGCACCGTTTTATTGACTTTTTTTATCAGCACGCACTTTATGATGCACTTTATTTCAAAAGCAATCGGTTTCTTTAATGTAGGTAATTTAGGTTTTAAAGTATAAATAATTAATTCACTTCACATTTAAAAGAACAAATATTGTTAAAATATATTGAATGATTAGTTTGTAATCAGTTGTTAATATAAAATGAAGATAGAACTACTAGGTTACTTCCGTATACAGGATATGGAATTAAATCAGAACTCAAGTTGGAAATGGTAATGCTCTGGACCTCGGCCTGATGAAATATCCTCTAACTGGACTACTAAGTTCTAATTAAACACCCCTTATGTATTTTTGGTTCTCTGTGCGGCTTATAAACTTTTTTTTTTTTACTTCAATAAGAGTTAATTCTGGTTTATAATTCTTTTAAAAAAAATTTAATTTTACACATTTTCTGTTAATTCTCCCTTTTATTATTTAGAGATTAAGAAATTTTAGTTTTTCAGGTTTGCACAAATACTTTTTCTGCTTATTCTGTCTGTAAACAGGACTGTTCAAAAGTGCATCGTCACCAAAGTCTGATTCTCCTCTTCATACATTTTCAAAGAACTGTAGACAGGTAAAGTGGTCTGGAGCTCCATGCAAGATATCACCTCGTGGAGTCTCATTGATCATGAAAAAGGTTAAAAAAAAGCCAAGAATTACACGGGAGGAGCTGGTTAATGATCTCAAGGCAGCTGGGACCACAATCTCCAAAAAAAACATTGGTGATCCAACATTGGTGCATGCAAGGTTCCTCTGCTTAAGAAGGCTCATGTCCAGGATCACCTCAAGTTTGTGAATAAACATATTAATGACTCCGTGAGAGACTAAGTGAAGGTGCTGTGATCAGATAAGACCAAAATTGAGCCAATCCATCGCTGGACACATACACACACAGCCACACACACTATACAGGGCAATTTAGAGCATCAATTTACCTGGAATCCATGTTTTTGGAATGTGGGAGGAAACCGGAGAACCCGGAGGAAACTCACACGAACACGGAGAGAACACGGGGAGAAACTCCACCCAGATTAAGATTCAAACCGTGCTAACCACTAAGCTACCGTGCCGCCTCTCTCTACCGTTTTTGGAGGAAGAAAAATATAGAATATTACCCTAAGAATACAATCCCCACCATCAAGTATGGTGGTGGAAGTATTATGTTTTGGGGTGTTTTTCTTCTAAGGCACAGGTCAACTTCACCGCATTGACGGGAAAATGAATGGGGCCATGTATCGCGAAATCCTGGGTGACAACCACCTTGCCTCCGCCGCAGCACTGAAAATGGGTCATGGATGGGTCTTCCAGCACGACAATGACTCAAAATATACAGCCAAGGAAACAAAGGAGTGGCTCCATAAGAAGCATATCAAGGAGATGGAATGGTCCAGCCAGTCTCCTGACGTCAATGCCACAGAACATCTATGGAGAGAGCTGAAGCTTCCCAAGTGTTTCCAAATGCATGCCTAAAAATGTTAAGGATTTGGAGATGATCTGCTAAAAGGAGTGCGTCAAAATGACTCCTCAAGAGTGTATAAACCTTATAAACAACTACAAGAAACGTCTTTCTGACTGCTGTGCTCCCAACAAGGGTTTTGCCATTTGTTTGCCACCCAGTATTAAATTGTATTTTACTAAGGGGTCAAATACTTATTTCCTTTGATGAAATTCAAATTCATTTTTATTTACCATTACATGTCCTTTTCTCTGTTTTTCTTTTGATATTCTATGTTACTGATAAAATAAAGCTGGCATCAAATTATGAGCTGTTTCATCATTGTAATTCACTTCTGACAGGATGTCCTAATTAATCATTACATAAACTACAACTTGTTCAACATGCTGCAGCTAAGGTTTTAACTACGTAGAAGCAGAACCTTTGATTTGATCAGCCCTGTGTTATCAAACCTACACTGGCTACCAGTTAAATTTTGTATTGATACCAAAATCTTATTAATAACATAAAATTCTACATAATCAGGCTCCACAGTATCTGAGTAAACTCATTCAAATGTATAAACCAACATGTGAACTCGCGTTCTCAAGGTGCTGGTTTACTTTTAGTTCTTAGAATGAATAATGTTACTGCTGGTGGAAGAGCGTTCTCTCTTTGGATCAGATTTCCAGTTACTGTTCATGATTCTGAATCATTATTAATCTTTAAAAGTAGATTGAAAACACCTTTTTTATGTTCGTGCTAAATTAATTCCCTGTAGATAAAATTATGGATCTGTGGCTGTGTTGGGTTGATGATCTGGGATTGGTCTCTGCTGGTATTTCAGCTCCTCACCCAGTTCATCATCGGTAGAGGGCGTGGCGCTAAAATGATACGATTCCCGGGAGCACTCTCAACTAAATACCAGGCAGTATCTGCCCCTTTTAGTTTTGCTGCTCTGGTCAGATAGGGCGGAGACACTGCACTGTGTGTCAATCATACTCCATTTATTACATAATTACTGTGATTTATCAGCTCCAACTGCGTTTCTTGTCTGTTTCTTTGAGGTGTCACCAGCTCTTCAGATATGACGATTATGGGATGGAACCTGGATTTCTGTTAGACTGATGGCGTTGCACTCTTGCAGGATGGAATTATATAGTTTATATCGTTTTTTTTACAGACACCTGTTTTGTACACCTCTAAACAATCTGTACATAGCTGTCCTACACAGTTTTTTTCCTAAAAGATGACAAAAAAGGGAATTTTTTCTTGCCACTGTCGCTTTGGCTTGTTTTTTGGGGAGGTCAGGCTCATAGCACTGTAAAGCTGCGCTGCAATGACGCACTGTTGTAAAAAGTGCTCTGTGAATTAATTGCTTAAAATTTAACTTAAAAGGTCTCTCTCTGAAATCGGTTGAATCAAACATGTTTAGTTGATTGGCAGACTGTCTAAAAGCAGCTGTTTGTTAGCAGAATACAATGTCCAATCAGATGTGAGCATGTAATGTCTCCACACTAAAAACAAACTTACTCACGTCCAGGGAAACACATGGCCACCTGCGAGCTTGATTGTACAAGCAGATCCCAAGTGAGGCTTAAATATTTAAACAGGCATTGACGTGTATACGGATGGGGCAGAAATCAAAACGGCAATAAGAATTGCCCGGGCAACGTGGAAGACATCATTAAGTTGTATCCGAGAACAGGGACATGCAGAAAGACGGGAGATAGTTTAAGTGAAACTCTACCTGCAGGAAGCTGTTGGATTTTTACAGGACTGCACTATTTCACCGCGGCGGCTCAGACATTTAAAATCCCAGACCACTTTTACATGAGGGCCAAATGTGCTCAGGCTTAATAACTTTGAAAAAACATTGCACTTATACCTCGCTTAGAGACGAAAAGTTGCGATTGCCAACATATACATCACGCATGCTTGACATAATTCCATGCTGGCACATCTTTAAAAAGACATTCCCAAAAATTATGTACTATTGTTATACCTCCCCATTCCTCACCCCCCGCTAGCCAAGGATTATTTACAATCCCTTAGGACGTGCCGTTGAAGAAAATCACTCGCAGGCCCCATAAGCACTTCATTAATCTGAGAAGGCATTGCGTTCACGTCTAGCACAAACAATTGCCGCGTGACTGTGATGAGGCTTGTGTGACACCACTACCACCTCCAGACGCAAATTAGTACAAACCTTAGTGGGTAGTCATTCCAAACAAGGTGGGCTTTTATTAAAACCAGCTCGGAGAAGATTCCTTCTGGCCAAGTCTGAAATATTTATTTTCTGATGTCTGCCCTTAGTGGCGTGCAGGGTTCCCGCCGTCTCCGAGCGCTAATCAGCGGAGGTTATCACAGAGCATCGAGGCAGACTGAATCCTATTTAAAGCAACAAGTCGGCAAGATTTAGTGTGAGACAGAGCCGGAGGGCTTTGAGGTTATTGGTATTTATCTGCACGTCACAGAGAGAATCGTATTTGCCATATGTCATGTCTGTCTGCTGCCATCCCATCATGCACTGCCACACTGCAGAGAAACATGAGCCAAATGCACTCCAGATGTTCTGCAGTGCATCAGCGTTTCACACTGAATATATTACTCACTAAGGAATGCCATGGGTTCCTACACCGATAACATCACGAGGCTTAAAGAGGGCTGGCTCGCCGCTCTAATCAAGCCCGGTGTATGGGGGGTTAACCAAACAACGTCCTGAGAAAAGGAACTTCTCTTAAATGGTTACTTGACTATGTCATAACATTAAGTGCTTCCACATTTTTCCATTTCTCAGAATAGAGCCTTCAGCGTTACTCAAACTGAAAAACGGAGGGTTCAGATGATGTATTAAAGCTGTTCCTCAGTTCTCAATCATGTGTGCGTTGTCTTTTCTCGTACTTAAACGAATAACGTCCTGACCGGTGGAATTGGCTGCTGATTTATTTAAAGTTCTCTGAAGGCCTTAAAATAGCTGAATTTTTTAATGAATACTTATAAAATAATTCCAAATGCTCTCTCTGCTTCCTTTCATAGTGTTTCTATTGGTTACTCCACTTCCAGACATGTATTTCCTTATTAGAGCATTTAACCAATCTTAGTTGCCAGGTTTTAAATATTTCAGAATGAATTTCATGCCTCCTGTAGCCATTGAATATCCCTTCAACCAATTATATTTTGAGTTCTCTATATCAGAGCCTTCTAGAAGGCCTGCGCAATGTCAGCGCATACACGCTCTGTTGTGCTCTGATGCACATTTTCAGCCGATTAAAACTGATTACAGAAATACAACAAATTTTAGCATCAGCTTCGATGGCAAAAGAAAAAGATTTTTTAATGGAACTCATTCAAGTCCTTTTAGGGTAAAAAAGGAGAATGGATTTTGTACAAATCATCAGGATTTGCTTTTATTATACTGCAATTTTATAAGATTATCGTTGGAAATTTTTTTGCTTTTGGTTGGCGGAGTTTTAAGTGGCGGAGGGGTGGCAATAAGGACCACAGACAGGATTTCACAGGTTCATATGTAAAGGCTTTATTTACACATTATTTTAAATTCATTAAAACACAGTTGTTAGCCGATGGTATCTGCCTATTGCTCGCATTTCTGCAGGGCTCTACCCAGATCGTCCTCTACCCCTGCGTGTTGGACAGACGGAGCATTACAGCAAGTGCAGGTGCACAGCCTGCTGCCGCATTATGAGATCTGCTAAACAATTCATGCTGAAGCAGGAAGTTCCTTTGGTTTGTTGATGTGGTGGTGAAATGGCAGCATCAAAACAAAAATCCTTCTGGACAGCAGAGATCGCATGACCGTCTTCCTATAAGTAAATTTTGCTTTGTTTACATATAAAACGTGTACAAACACTTCTCATTATCCTGCTTTTGTATGTATATGGTTGTCCAAAAAATAATAATAATATCTTTTCGTCTGATGGCTTCGTTTGCAGGTCAGACTTGGCTTATTTTGTTGGTTTTATTGTATGATCTACAGAACATCAGTTCATAAGGCATGACAGTTGTTTGTTTCCTCACAGTGCAGCATCACCGGATTTATGAACTTCATGCTGGATAGAGCAGAAGGAAGCAGCTGTCGTTAGTGAAGCTCAGTGAGCAGATACCCATGAGCCTTGGCGCTGAACCCCTCCCTCCACAGACACTCAGATGGGACCATCCTCTGGTTCAGTCTTCGTCTGAAACCGTCCCGTCGTCATGCACCTCTCGGTATGAACCCAGAGCGCCCCCCTCAGGATTATAATTGCCCATACTCACAACCATGCCCTCCAGCTTCTGTGCAGCGAGCTGAGCTTGCAGCTCCTGAAACACAACGAAGAGAGAAAACACCAACAAACAGAAATGATTATAATAAAAAATAACAACACTCATTTTGTTTTGAATTACATTAAGAACATTCAACAAAATTAAATGAAACAAAATGATCCACAGTTGAAATATTAACATCATTTATTCAACCAGACCATGTTCTTTAATTGGGACAGAGAAATATCTGTTAATAAATACACAAAACACACAAGCACAACCCCAACCCGCATGCACTCACACACACACACACACACACACACACACACACACACACACACACACACACACACACACAAAACACACACGCAGGCATACACACACTAACACACAGACACGCACACACAAAAACCATAAAAGCATGCACGCACACACACACACGGCTAAACATGGCTATGCACCCGCACAAATATTTCCACCTCAACAGACACACAAACAAACATGCCCACTTACATACACACTAACGTAAACTCAGACAAAAACACGCACACCCCCCCCTCACAGGCATAAACACGGACATGCACAAAATTGTCCATCTACACACGCAAGCACGCACATGCATACACAGATGCATTGACAGTAAAGTACAATAACACTACTTATGAAACAGGTAGTTCCACTCCTTAAATTTGATTGGCTGAGCCGTTTGTCCAGTCGTGATATTACTGACAATAACGCACACCTCTGAGAGCTTCACACTTATCAATGCGTGATATACAATACATTATTTAATGTTTTTCTCAAACTGTGTTAGATAATTTGGCCAGTAGATGGCATTATTTAATTGTCATAGAAACCTGAATCCTGTTACTCTGCGATCAGCTTTCACTTTAAAACCTGGACTAAACTACATTGTGGAAAAGCAGATTATTAACAATTTTGCTTTCAATGAACACATTTATGAATCAAACCTTGTTTTTTATTATAGTGTGTTTGTAAGCGTTTTATAAAAGCAATAAGACACTCAAGGTTGTGTATTATTGTGAATAATTTACAAAAAAGAGGAGTAACTGTAATCCTGTACTCGTTACTGTAATTTATTCACAGTAATGCTGCGCCCTCTCATAACTTATTGCTTTATTAATAGCTGATACCTTTAAAATATACAATATACACAACAAGTATTAGATTACCACATTTAAGCATAAATCTATAATGGCTTAACGTTTTTACAATAACGACATCTGAGACTTTCTGTTTAATCCTTAAAGAAAGACCGCATTTTGCATCAGTACACAGAATATGAGCCAGCTGCGTGAATGTTTAATGTGTTGATTAAAATATTAAATATTACACATTTTACAGCATAATTAAATCACAGTTTTATTTATACTTCTAAATGAATGCTGGACTCCCTCACCTGGTGTTTCCTTGTCTGTTCGTTCTGGAGGGCAATGGACTCCTCCAGGGAAAGCATCATAGCGGGACTGTGGTGCAGAGGCGGGAGTTTCGCAGCTGTAATGTCATCAAGGTGCTTTCTGTCCCTCTGTCTGCGAGCCTCGCTGCTAAGAGGTGAGACACGTCCCGGAGACGGAGAAGATTTTAACCTGAGACACAACACAGGACAAGGACTGCTTGAAAACCCTATTGTTTTTGCTCAGATTTTTTTCAGGTAAAAAGCGAGATGGACAGATGGACCAAACTTGGAGGGTAGGTGCAGCAATATACTCCGAGCAGCCTATAGTCGGCACTATAGTATGTATAAATATATATTCTAGTTTCTTCAAAATAAGCCACCCTTTGCTCTGATTACTGCTTTGCACACTGTTGGCATTCTAGTTACTAAACCTGACAGGCACACCTTTTGACTACCCCTTGAAGCTCATTGAGAGAATGCCAAGAGTGTGCAAAGCAGTAATCAGAGCAAAGGGTGGCTATTTTGAAGTAACTAGAATATAAAACATGTTTTCAGTTATTTCAACCTTTTTATGTTAAGTGAAAATGGGGTGTGAAAAGGTGTTTGCCCCCTTCCTGTTTTTTTGTCACACCTAAGTGTTTCGGAACATCACACAAATTTAAATAGTAGTCAAAGACAACACAAGTAAACACAAAATGCGATTTGTAAATAAAGGTGTTATTATTAAGGGAGAAAAAAGATCCAAACCTTCATGACCCTGTGTGAAAAAGTGATTGCCCCCTTGTTAAAACATACTATAACTAGTTTCACACCTGAGTACATTCTCTCTAGCCTAAATAGGACCCGCCTGACAAAGTGAAGGCCACCAAAAGATCCTTAATCTAACACATCATGCCGAGATCCAAAGAAATTCAGGAACAATTGAAAAAGAAATTAATGAGACCTATCAGTCTGGAAAGCAAAACTTTGGGAGTCCAGTGAACCACAGTTAGTGCCACTATCCACAAATGGCAAAGACATGGGACAGTGGTGAACCTTTCCAGGAGTTGCCAGCTGCCCAAAATTACTGCAAGAATGCAGCGACAACTCCAAGAGGTCACAAAGGACCCCACAACAACGTCCAAAAAACTGCAGGCCTCACTTGCCTCAGTTAAGGTCAGAATTCCTGCCTCCACCGTCAGAAAGAGACTGGGCAAAAATGGCCTGCATGGCAAAAAGAACATTAAAGCTCATCTCAATTTTTCCATAAAACCTTTTCCATCATCCCTTGATCAAGACTTTTGGGGAAACATTCTGTGGACCGATGAGACAAAAGTTGGCATAAGAGAAACACCAGCAACTTCACCTCTGAATGGTTGAAGAAAAACAAAATGAAAACTTTGGAGTGGCCTAGTCAAAGTCCTGACCTGAATCCGATTGAGATGCTGTGGTATGACCTTAAAAAGGCTGTTTATGCTTGAAAACCCTCTAATGTAACTGAATTAGAACATTTGTGCAAAGATGAGTGGGCCAAAATTCCTCCAGAACGCTTTAAAAGACACGTTATAGCAAACGCTTGGTTGCAGTTGTTCCTCCCATGGGTGGCCCAACCAGTAATTAGGTTTAGGGAGCAATCACTTTTTCACACAGGGCCATGTAGGTTTGGATTTTTTTTTACATTGATAATAAACAGTAGTCTTTGCCTACTATTTAAATTGGTTTGATGTTCCAAAAATATGACAAAAAAGCAAAAGAACAGGAATTGAGGAAGGGGGCAAACACTTTTCCATACCACTGTATATACACTGCTCAAAAAATAAAGGGAACACTTAAAAACAACACAATGTAACAGCAAGTCAACCACACTTCTGCAAAACCAACCTGTCCAGTTAGGAAGCAAAACTGATTGTGAATCAGTTTCACTTGCTGTTGTGCGAATGGAACAGACAACAGGTAG
>JAOUQT010335348.1:0-13170 GCA_025769995.1 Xyliphius kryptos | reverse complement strand
AGGTGTTTCAGTTTCATTGTCCAACCCCTGTATATATATTATAAATCAATGCATATTTATTATCATGAATTTATAATCATGAAGTTTATATGAGTTAATATTTATCACCGATGAAACCCGCTGGACAGTGACTGTATTATGATTGATCAGCTTATAGGTAATTATCCAGTTCATACTCTGGCTTGTTCATTAGGAATACAGTTAAAGCTTATATAAACTTCATGGTTATATATTATATATTGGTCAACGTCCTGTGGAAGCTCACATCACGCTGAATGACCGCTTCCTGCTCCTCTGCTCTACGAGGAAAGTTCTGATGGCAAAACACTCTAGATTTGCATTTCCTGAAGGAAATATAAAAGCGCTTGATAGGTGGAGGTAGAAAATAGGAGATTGAGGGAGAGGACCCCTTGCTGATCATATTGCTGTAAGAAGTGTGTGAAATGTATTTTACAAAATCAGGATCAGACAGAATTTTGTTAAATGATGAGCTTCTACAAAATAAAATTTAGATGAAGGTTCTAGAATGTAGTGTCTGCAAAGTTTCTAGTACCCATTTATGAGGATTAGCGACATATTTCAGAAAATCCAGAAAGCATGAATACACACTGCGTTAACATCCGAGTTCAATGTTCAAAATCAATAGTGATTGGTATTTTTTATAGTTAAATTTATTAAAAGCTATAAATCTGATTGACTCCGTGGTGGAATGGTGGGTTGTCGCTGTCACATCACAGCAAGAAGGACTTGACTGTGTGTGTGACTGTGTGTGTGTGTGCGCTGCAATAGATTGGCACCCTGTCTAAGGATGTTTCTGCCCATGTGCCCAGAGTTCCTGGTTGGAAACCGGCTGGCCTGCGATCTGTGTGGATTAAGCGGAAGAAAATGGTGGAATGAACGGATAAATGAATGAATGATCGACTCCAAGTCATGCTACAGGGGACAGTGCGATTATCTGTGTGATGGTGTTTGAACCGTTTCTATATTAGATTAGATTGGATTGGATTGGATTGGATTGGATTGGATTGGATTGGATTGGATTGGATTGGATCGGATCAAACTGTATTGTCATTGTGCAGAGTACAAGTACAGGGACAATGAAATGTAGTAACAGTGACCGGTGCAGCAATGTACATTATACGTATGTATAGATATAAACATGCAATATGCCTACATATGTTTATAAGTAAGATAGATATATGTACAGCTCTGGAAAAAAAATTAAAGCAATGGCAAAAATGATCAGGTTCTCTGATTTGACTCTTTATACGTATATGTGTGAGTAAAATGAACTATTTCTTTTATTCTATAAACTACTGACATGTCTCTGAGATTTCCTAGCAAAAATTGAGTATTTATCTTTATAAAATTAGAAATGGTAAAAATGGCAAAAATGATGCAGTGATTTCAGACCTCAAATAATGCAAATAAAACTGTTTTAACTCAGAAAGAGTTCAGAAATCAATATTTGGTGGAATAAACATGATTTTTAATTACATCTTTCATTTGTCTTGGCATGCTTTCCACCAGTCCTTCACTCTGCTTTTGGGTGACTTTATGCCACTCCGTTGCAAAGGTTCAAGCAGTTCAGCTTTGTTTGATGGCTTGTGACTATCTATCTTCCTCTGAATTAAATTCCAAAGGTTTTTAATGAGGTTTAGTTCTGGATATTGGTTTGAGCAGGACAGGGTCTTGATGTGCTGGTCATTCATCCACATCTTGGTCTTCCACATCTTTGTACTCCCTCCACAAGTCCTGTCATAATACGTTCTTCTATGTTCTTTTTTAAATGCCTAATAACAGCAGTCGGCAATTAAGTATGGCCATGTGCTTCATTACTTGGAGGGTGATATTAAAATTGATAGGCACTCTTAAAGTGACAAAGCAGAGGCACAGGGCAAAAGATGTTCAAGTGGGCTGATTTGAGTGAAATTTGTGGACCGATCATTGGCGCTATTAATAAAAAACAAACGGAAAAAAAGCATCATTTTCACATGGTGTTAGCTGTCAAAAAAAAATTTATCAAAAAAGTTTAGAGCGAAAACAGAATCTTTCTTGAAGAATGGACAGAGAAATACACCTTCATCCTACCCAGTTGGATATTAAAATTGATAGGCAGATCAAGCAGTAGATGCAAGACCATTTACTGTATTTTTGAAGGGAAGAAAGGTGGCGCAGCAGTTAAAGCGTTTGTCTTTGTGTCTCTGTATGCAAAGAGTGCAGTATTGACGGCACCATTAAACAAAGCATGCTCATTTGGATGCAAGGGTGTTTGGTCTGTTTTAAGTTATGTTTTAATTTTCACAATAATATGATGCTGTGTTTTTTGTTTGAAAGACAACATGTGTTTTAAGGACTAGTTTGGTTTTCAGCTCTAGGGGTGTCCACTGACTTCATTTGCTTTTGCATGTTGAGAACTAATGTTACACATTGCTAATGTGCTTATTTACCCTTGTATCCAGATGAAACAAATAAGCATTATTAGACTAAATAAATGTTTATGTTTCACTAAGAAAATACAAACTTTGGAGTTTACAGAAAAAATTAATTTACATACATTGTTACCTTTACTGTCTTAACTGTAAACACGACCTTCCCAACATTTGCTCAACATTTTCAAGGAACTTCTCAAAACACACCTCTTCCACAGACAACTGCTATAAATAAAAAATAAAAATAACTAATTAATTAAAAAATGCGCTTGCGGGTTGACGGTACTACAATTTAGCTGCTGACTTGTGGTGTTACCTCATTTGTAAGTAGTTTTGGATAAACGCATCTGCAAAATGACTTAATGTAATGTTAATGTATTATTATTATTATTTTTATTATTATTATTTTTTTTTTTCATTTATTTATTTATTTATTATTATTTTTTTTTTCATGGTTCATTTCATGGTTCAGGCCAGATGCGTCATGCTCAAGCCACTAATTATCTCATGACCAAAGTAATGTAACAGAATTATATGCACTATATTGCCAAAAGTATTTACTCACCTGCCTTAACTCACATATGAGCCTAAGTGACATTCC
Organism: Xyliphius kryptos; assembly: GCA_025769995.1. Taxonomy (NCBI): domain Eukaryota; kingdom Metazoa; phylum Chordata; class Actinopteri; order Siluriformes; family Aspredinidae; genus Xyliphius; species Xyliphius kryptos. Next base: position 10,137 of record JAOUQT010335348.1, on the reverse strand, counting down.
ATTTCTGATCCATAGGGTGTAATATGACGTCAGTCTACCCTTTGCAGCTAGAACAGCTTAAACTATTCTGGGAAGGCTGTTCACAAAGTTTAGGAGTGTGTTTATAAAAAATTTTTGACCGTTCTTCCAAAAGCGCATTTTTGAGGTCACACACTGATGTTGGATGAGAAGGCCTGGCTCTCAGTCTCCACTCGAATTCATCCCAAAAGATCCCAAGGTCATGAGTCTGTGCAGGCCACTAAAGTTTATCCACACCAAACTCTTTCATGTCTTTATGGACCTTGCTTTGTGCACTGGGGCACAGTCATGTTGGAAGGGGCCAATTGTTCCCACAAAATTGAGAGCATGAAATTTTCCAAAATGTCTTGGTATGCTAAAGCATGCAGAGTTTATTTTACTGAAAGTAAGGGGCTAAGCCCAGCTCCTAAAAAACAACCCCACCCACACCATAACCCCTCCTCCACCAAACTTTACACTTGGAACAATAACAAACTGACAACACATATTATAGTTGAAAAAAGAATAAATTAATTAACTAAAGACAATAACATGTGAAACAGATTCTGGTGGTGACGGGGTTAAAAGACTGACCCACTCATTAACTCACTAATACATTTTTCTTTCTTTATTATTATTGTTTTCTTTCTTTCAAGAAAATGTAGCATCCTTATGTGCTCTTGGAATGTTCGCGTTTGGTCATGACACTACAAAGTGATTGTAATCATTTGCTTTTAGTTGATATAAGCATGAGAAATGTAAACCTCAGTGTTACATTCAAGAGAGTTACACAGGAAACACTGCAACATAAGGTCCTTTTAAGTCCGTTCTTGAAGAATAAGGGTGTAGATCTGTAGATCTTATATGCGGTAGCTACAAGCCGCGAGGGGAACTAGAGGCCACATGACCTCATGCTGTGTGGGAACCAGGACTTTCAGAAAGCGAGATGAGCTGGAGGAAGTGAAGTACAGGCCCGACGCAACCTGTTCCTGGAAGGCAGTAAAGAGGAAACTCGCTAGGCAGAAAACATAAGGAGGAACGCCTCTAGCAGAAGATACACTAAATACCATTCCAACCAAATAATCAGGTGAGGTGGAGCATGTCCAGGTTATTGAGCAGAAAGGTTAAGGTATTCACTAATGTCTTCTATGATTTGCGAGGATCATTTTTAGTCGCAGTTGAACAACATTCAAATATACACTTACTCAAAAACAGCCAGTATGTTTTTGGATGGAAGAGTCAGTACATAACAATTTAGGATTCACTACGATATGCAACACTAGAATAAATACTTCCAGTCATGTTGTCTTTTTGTATTCGCACTCTGTTGATTTTACTTTCTTTAAAATGTAAGGCAGCATAGTTTAGCTCTGTGTCACCACCCTGTAAAAATAAAGATCATAATCAATTGCTAATCAACCTGAATCTATATTTCACTCAATTCAAAGCTGTAACTGTTTACCTGATCAAAATTGGTAGTAATTTCATGTTTCTTTTCTGTAGAATAAATGTAAAATAATTAAAGTGAGTATAGAATGTTCATAACTATTCATACATTTTTATTTTATAATAGACATACCTAAATACAGGGCAATGAAATATATTTTAAATGTATTCATTTTCTAACACTTCTTTATTTTATTTATTTTTTTTTTCACATCAATTAGGTATGACCTGAACATCTGGAACTGCATATTTGCATGTGCAAGTTTCTGGACAGTCCTGTACATACACATGAACTTGATGGGTACAATAGCGCATGGTAGGTAACATTTGTAAAGTCATCTACAGGAGAACCTAAATATGACTTGTCTATTGCAATGAACGTAGGGTCAGAAACGATTAAACTGATGAGCACAGCAGTCAAAATATATTATACCTACTCTGAAGCACAACTTTGTAAAAAATGTTTACTCATAAAAAGTCCAGCAAAAAGCTTAATAATGATAAAGACATTTTTTTAAATTGTTGTAGAGGTAAATGGATTGTTATCAGTAAATACACTGCCAAACTATAAAAATAAGAGAATAGTGAATGTCTTTGAGTGAAAATATCTGATTTCTGCCCTAAATTTAACAGAAAATGTGTGTATACACTCTTTTATATGAATTTTGTAATTGTCATTGTATCAATTAATAAATCAATAAAAATAAGTCATATGTTTAAAACATGTGTTATACATTATAAATTTACATGAATACTTTTAAATTAACTTTTAAGCTTTTCAGTGAACTTACTTTCACAAAGTTTACAAGAACAGATTTGTGTGGATCTTCCAGCTTGAATAAAGATCACGATTACAGATATTCCCAAAGCAACCGCAAGGCAGATCAATACTGTGAGGATTCAGTGATTAAATCTTCAGATAATAATAATAATAATAATAATAATAATAATAATAATAATAATAATAATAATAATAATAATAATAATAATATGGACATATAAAAAAATAGAAAATACCCAGAGCATTATTTATTACAAACATATCAAAACAGTTATTATACCAAAATGAACAACTCATCAAACAAAATGACAAAAGGCCAACACTTTAATTGCTATCCCCAGTGCTGAGAAGCGAACATGCTATAGCCACTATGCCACTGTGCCGCCCAAAAGGCCAACACTGGTTTATTATTATTATTGTTATTTTCATTATCATTAATTAATTAATTTATTCATTTATTATGTTTCACTTAATCCTCTACGGGGGTCGTGGGGGTTCCCCATGCCCATCCAGGGGAGAATATTTCCGGTGCTGGGCAAATATACCCAGGACAGGGCGCCAACCTAATCGCTGGGCACACTCACTCATACAGCCGTAACAAAAACACACTATACGGAGCAATTTAGAGCATTCAATTTACCTTTAATCCATGTTTTTGTACTATGAGAGGAAACTGGAGAACTTGGAGGAAAGCCATGCAAACATGGGAAGAACATGGAAACTCCACCCAGATCGGGATTGAAACCAGAAACGCCCAGCGCTAAGAGGCGAACGTCCTAACCACCATACCACCCTGTTATTATTTTTTATTATTATTGATAACACTTATAAATACAAAAATGTAATGCTTACTCAATTGTTGGTGCTCAATCGTACACGTGAAGAAATATTACCTAAATAATCAAATAATAAGGACTCTAATACTCACGCAAGTCTTTTTGGAAAAATGCATTTTTATTCATCTCTACTGGTGTTCCATCGCTAAAAATGATCTTTCCACACATGACCACTGCACAATAATAAGTTCCACCATCAGTGAGGTTGAAGATGCTGGTGGAGAAGTTGTTCACACAGATTTCTGTAGATCTGCTATCACACTGACGGCTCTTCTGGGGATGTGAGTAAATGACTTGCGGATGGGACTGTGGTGTAGTGGCTCTGAACCAGAGAACCAAGGGTTCTGCTGTTCTGATCTTTGAGATAACCGAACACTTCAGGTTCAGTGATGTTCCAGCTGTATTGGTGTTCAACACTGCACTCTGTGATACTGAAATGTTTAACTCTTCATTACCTGGTTAGCATGATACACAAAAGACAGATTTCATGATTAGATCATCATGCTGATTAGTCAAACAGCTTCTAGGTTGATGTTCAGTGGTGGTTGCTTTATAATAATTCACATGATAGAGGAATTTCATGAAATGTTTGCAAAAAGATACTTTAACTGGACAAAATAAGACAGGATAACCCCTTTATTGCTCCCACCATTAGGAAACTGGGGTGGCTTTAGGATTATATGAACATAATTCACATAGAAATATTAAATAACAGGAATAATTAGTTTGGTAATTCGAACTAGAAAGGGAAGTTCCTGAACAAATTTGGCTTGGAAAGGGAAAAAAACGCTCCGAAAAAGGGGCATAGCACAAAAACCATACGATGTATTTCTCCAAAAAGCACAAGCAACCAAAGTGGCTATAAGTACTACACTACGATACTGCCAAATTTCACTGTGATACTGCAAAAGTTAATATCTTTGGAACCCAAAAAATAAACGTTTAAAAATTTGTGTGATAACAGAAATAAGAAGAACAAGAAGCTGGCTTTTTTATAAGCACCTGACAGAATCTATGGATGAAAGGCTTTTTAGCGTCATCGTAAAAAAAGGTGGCTATATTGGTCATTAATTTGTTTTGGGTTTTGTGTTGTTATATTGGTTTACCTGGTGAAAATAAACAAGTAAGATGGGTATATATTTGGTTTTTATTAAGTTTTATTAAGGTTAGCAGATTAACAGCAATGATTATAACTAAATTTTGATTTATTTTCATGTCAAACGATACACAAAAAAAAATGCATTTTTTTTAAACATTTCCAAAATAATAAAGTGTCTTTTATTATAAATTTTTCACTTGAGTTTTTTTTTAATTGCTACTAAAGACAATTGCAGATTCTGTGGGAGATAATGATAAAGGACTCTTTCGTTAACTCACTAATTTAACTTTTTAGTTTTATTTATAATGATTTTTGTTTTTTGGGAAAATTAATCATACTTAATTTGCAAGTTAAGTAGAATGTCTTCTTTTTTTTATGTAGTAGATTTTTGCTAAGAATTGTGTGCAGTATTAGGTTTAGGGGCTGCAGCAGCTATTTTTCATACTAAATGTAATAAAATGAATTTGAAATGTCAAAAAATAAACATATAATGTGTACAGATGTGCTATGAATGGACCACCATCTACAGAGTGGTGGTTGTATGATGGTTCCTTTGTGTATAGTGAATATTGTACCATAACATACAATGAAACATAGGTTATATTATTTCAATTTGCCCATCAAAGTGTTTTAAGACTTACTTTATTAATTTCAAATCAATGTAGTGTAAACTTGTAAAAAAAATATATGATATACATGAATATTAATGCACATAATTCCTCTTGATCTTAGGATTGATTAATAGACCAAATAATTATATTATTGTGTTCATTTATCCAATTTAAAAATAATTTGAAAGACTTAAATTCAAATGTTTAAGTTGATTTTTAAAGAATAAAAATGTTTGTATAAAAGCTAATTTTTATATCAAGACTTATTTTGCAGATAGTTCTAATATCAGCAATTTTCAGTCCTCTGCCTAAATCTGGTATGGTCCCTAATCCATGTTAAGGATGTCATTAGGCTAATTGGTTGTTAGGACACCCTTGCTCAATTGTAATGCACAGTTAAAACATATTAAACTAATAAGTGAGCATAAAAGGGAACATTCTAGGTTAGTTCAGTATCTGAAGCAGCAGCAGTTGTTCTCTTGCTTACCGGCTCAAAATGGCTTAAATACTTTAAAGGCTTCAAAACTTTTTTTAGAGACCCGTCAGTCCATTGTTGTGTTAAGAAAGAAAGAATACTCAATGTGAGATATTGCCAAGAAACAAAAAAAAATCTTACCACGCTGTTAACTACTCCCTTCAACACAAACTGACTCTAAGAAGAAAAATAAGTGGAAGGCCCCAATGCACAACTGTGCAGGAAGATAAATATCTTATAGTGTGCAGTTTGGAAGAAAGATGCCTCACAGGCGGTCGACTGATGGCTGCACTAAGTGGAACCCTTTAAACACCAGTGTCAGCATCAACGATCAAGAAAAAGAAAAAAGAAAAAGCCATACCTCACATTGGCACTAACAATGTATGCATGTCCTATGTATTTGCTTAATTTTATTATCTTAAGTGTATTCCCACACTTTTGAGCAGTAATAAATATATATATACTACTTGAAAATAAAAACGTATTACCTGTCACAGCCAAGTATGTTCCACTGGTGAACATAATTTGTTTCCATGTAGCCATTCCACAGAAATACAAACCTTCATCATCTCTTTTTATTTGTTGAATTGTCAGAGACAATCTGTCAGCATGTTTATCAACTTTAAATCCTGTATTAAACTCTGGAGAATTGTTGGTTTCTTCATTAAAATTATGTTTTGTCACCGCCCAAGGCATCTCTCCAATTCGTTGTTTATACCAAATCATGAGATCATTTTTCTCGTTTTTTGGCTGTGAGCAGTTGAGAGTCACACGTTCACCAGGATTTACCGAGATAAACGACGGTCGATAAATATCCACAGTTAGCGCTGAATCTGAAAAATGTAACAATGTGTTATTATTAAACACCAGTTCAAATTGGGTATTAATAATATGATTTACAACATAAACTATAAAGACTGTCATCTATAAACAAACTTACATATAATGTAGAAATACAGAACACTAAAGCAGAGTAAAGCCATTGACCCAGTTACAATGCCCCTTATGGGCTGTTGGTTTGAAATGAGACAAACAACAGAAGCACCACCAGTTTTGTGAAGCAGAAATTCACATGATTGTCTGCATCAAGAAAGAGTTGTTTTTTTTTTTCCATTCACATAGCTGCACGTTTTCAGGTTAATCCGTACACAGGAAGTCAGTTGTAAAAACCCCATAACGGGTTTTTTAGGTGTTTTGCAAATGTACACACCTAAATCATTTAACCTGGCCTTTTGCTTTTTTTACTTCATTTTTCATTTCAGTTTTTACGACCTAATTTCAAGTTCAAGTGGTTTTATTTGTCATTCCAACAATATAAAGTGGTGGTCAGTATACATTACAACAAAATAACGTTCTTCCGGAACAAGGTGCTACATAAAACCGCAGCTACTCAACTCAACATAAAGTACATGCGAGCAACACCTTGTGCAATACAAAAACACAATAAATACAGGGCAATAGACAGACATTCAAGTTGTTCTTATGTCCATACCTCAAAGTTTAACCGTATAAAAAGACAAATAGTAAAAATTAAAAAAAACATAATTTTGTATTCGGAGAGCGGTTGCTGCAAGCTGCCGTGCCGCCATCTTGGATTTCTATCCAAAATCAAACCGAAAGAAAATTAGAAAAGAACATGAAATTAACTGAATTATTTACACATGCCTAATGAGGCACTTAATATCACAGTCGAGAAAATAAAATGATCAGTTCTCTTTAAAAAAACTACCAAGGGTGTGGTGGTAGCCCCGTGGTTAGGCTATCAATTTGAAGGTTGTGGGTTCAAATCCCAGGTCCATTGAAGTTACCAAAGTGGGTCCTTGGCTCCATTTGCATATGCTTATTTAGCAGACGCTTTTATCCAAAGCAACCCAAGCAATCCAAAGGAAAACGGAGAACCCAGAGAAAACCCACACAGACACGGGGAGAACATGGAAACTCCACCCAGATTGGGATTCGAACCGGGAATCCCCAGCACTGAGAGCCGAACGTGCTAACCACTAAGCCACCGTGTCGCCCGGGTATTAGTTTGTTATGAATGGTAATTTGGTTCTCTTTTAAACTTTGGTATCTACGAGGAAGCCGTAGGCTTGTGTTTAAGAAAGCAGCCTAGAGACAATGAGAGAAGGAGCTGCCGAGACTTGCTGCCACTCACTGCGGTGCACAAAGAGGCATCCAAGTTTTTCCACTATAAAACTGTAGTGAAACAACTTGGACTATGTTGAGCCTCTAGAGTCTTAGTGATTAATCATCAAATGTGTTTTTAAAATACCAAGAAACTAATTGTGGCTGCATAATAAGGGCAGAAATGGGGCAGTTGTAAGCTGGTGAATAAGGAACCAGCCTTGCAACCTAAAGGTCCCCAGTTTGACTCTCAATCCCAACACATACTATGTGCCAAATTGCCGTTGGGCATTGCACCTAACCCCAATTGCTCCCAGGCGCTGTATACAAGGATGCCCACCGGTCTCACTATACTCAGTTTGTAAATGTGTGTGTTTCACTTTATTGATGAGTAAAATGTGAAGCACATATTCCTCTGTTTGTAAGTACAGTAGGCACAATGGGTCACTTTGCTTTATATCCCTTTCTTGTAAACAAGCAAATACTGTAAGTACAGACTATTGGAGGTTGCTTCTGTGAAGGAATAATCGTGTTTCTGTTTACATTAATATTTGGCTGACAAATAGGAATGCTGTGGTCTGTGAGGTTCTCTATTCTTGAGAATTCTAGAGGTCATCACACAATTAAGCACGTTTTAGACAGGTCTAAAGGATTTAACAGCAACTGCTTGTAAATAATTGCTTAACAAAACTGCATCGGTAATATTTCAAGGTCTTTAGCGATCTTTGATTACACCTACTATACAGCATGTTACTACATCAACATTTTAAATCCGCTGAGGCATCTGGGTATTCATGTAGTACACATAGTGTCACCTCTGTTCAAATATTGTAAATGGAAAATGTTGAAGACATTATACCAGCTGCTTCCCAGTGTTTTTGGGCACAGTTCGTTTCTGAGCTCTATAACTGGGTTGTGCATTGTATAATCACAGTAATTGATTATGCTTTGCACAATACCATCTGGAATACTGCTGACACATGGAATAAAGTGTGTGCCTTGCATAAGTGGTTAAAAGGGAGTTGGGGTGTATATTTGTTACTCTGCAGCTGTGGGCAACAGTTTGGAGAGTTTGTCAACAGAAACCTATTAAGGCAGGTGATGTCTTATTTTTCAAAAGTACTGATGAGCACAATTCTTTAACACTAAAATCTTTTGCATGCAAGGATCAAGTTAAAAGGTAAATACTTACTGCTGTTACTTTGCACTTGATAGGAATTTATGTATCTATACATCAGGAAACTATATTGCCACTTGATTAATGAGTCTTGTTGCTTTAAGGAATGAAATACTGCATTAAAAGCATATTGCCTTCATTTATTATTTAGGCCTATGTTTGTGTCACGAATCGCTATCACTTCAAAACGCGGCTACGCAATACTAGTGCCGAGCCGAAGGGCACACAGCGCGAGAGGGAGCCAGGCAGCACCAGGAAGTAGTTTAGGAGTCTTTATTTACAATAACACACAAAAACATAAAGGTATCGGACAGCAAGGTGACAAAACGGGGTGACGAACGGGGAGACACAACTAAATACTCACACACCCAAACACGTGCACAGAACCAACCAATAACAAAACAAGGTTAATTAACTAAATGGTGTAAACTAAACACACAGCTAATAATCTTAATGCTCAGGTGCCCTAGGCACCTGTGACACTACCCCCCCCCCCCCCTCTTAACCCCCAATGATCGCGCAACGACAGTGAAGCAAACTAAACAAAAAAAATTCCCGGGGTGGCTCGGATTGTCGTGAGGCGGGAGTTTACAGTTCTCCGTCCCTCGGCCAGACTACGTAGCGGTCGGCCATGGATTCTAAACCTCTCAGAAGGGCAGTAAGGCGGACGGCCATGGGTTCCCCACCTCTGACGGGCTGTGTGGGGGACGGCCATGGGTTCCCCACCTTTCTGGCGGACTGGCTTGTGGCTGGACGGCCTCCGGCGAAACAGCTTGCAGCTGGACGACTTCCAGTGGTGTCCCAGACTCGGTCTCCCAGATGGTGGCCCCCTTTTTAACATTGATTATAACTTTTTATTACATTCTGCTTTTTGCTGTCCTAAACCTGGAATACACTAGACACTAAACCTCATTTTGTTGCCTTGTACTTGCATTATTCCATCCATCCATCTAGGTGTTTAGCTTACTCAAGGTCTTTCTCATAAATAAAACTAGCTTTCTTACACGTGATACGCCCGGTTGGCGAGCATTTTTACAGACGTGTTTTATTGAAGTCACTCACTGATTTGCTTATTTGGCAAGATAACTTTCTTCAGTTCATTAGAGTATCTGGAAAGCAAACCTGTGTTGCCTGATCGGACACATTTAGTTTCTGTTGATGTGCAACTCATAGAATGCCTTACAGCATTAGCTTCACGTTGCTGTTTTAGCTGCTCTTCTGACATTTTCACTTTACGGCTTCTTTGATTTTCAGCATTACGTGTTTTTTTGCTACAATCTCTTCAGCCGTTAGATGTTTTCATTTAGGAGGGATGATACCATGGGTGTGTATCAGGCATAGTAATGAAGTAGTGGTTGTGGCACTGCCTGCCACAGATCATGTGTTCAGGGAGGGGTTTGGAGTGCCATCATTTCCTTCACTCTATCCTGACGCCAATCGCTATCGGGATAACGCCTTATATTATAGATCTGTGGTATATTTTCCCTATTTCAAATTGTGTAAATGTACATTATAACTACACTGCTCAAAAAAATAGCGGGAACACTTAAACAACACAATGTAACTCCAAGTAAACCACACTTCTGTGAAA
>JAOUQT010335339.1:0-13171 GCA_025769995.1 Xyliphius kryptos | reverse complement strand
TGGATGGGCATGGGGAACCCCCCCCCCCCGCGACCCTCATAAAGGAATAAGCGGAAGATAATGAATGAATGAATGAATGTATTGGTGTGTGTCTGTGAGTGAGTGAGTGAGTGAGTGAGTGAGTGAGTAAGTGTGCATATCTGCACACATTCTCTCCTGGGCATGAGGAGAGGAAGTGGAAGATAAACTGAGATGAGATTGATTAACATGGTGCAGTTATGTTGGTGGCAACACAAAGGAACCATGGGCATAATTCTAGTTACAACTTATTGACCCATGAACCACTTGGCTGAAACAACAATGTACCGTGAGTACTCGAGAAAAAAATGTTTAAAGGCAATTTTGACAATATTGCATAACCATTTCATAATGTGCCTGCTCACGTCACTCTGCAGGTCTCTAAGAAATACAGATTTCTCGAACGTCTACTAAATGGAACAGATGAGTAATAAGTGGGTAAAATGCCATAAATATGATTGTAAGTTTGTTGGGTCGAAACATAATGTTCTACAGGAAGGGTTGAACATTGCCTGAAACAAAGTGTTATTTAGGAAGTTAAGAAATTAATGGTAATAAATTAATATTCATTGGTATAACACATCTATGAACTAAATGAACAAATCATGGTCTGGTATTTCACTACAACCAGATGGAACTTTAAGACAACTTCATTATTCTTTTTCTCAAAACTAGAGATTAAAAGTGTATGGTGTCAGAAAGGTTCCAAAAGTTTTGAGAACTTAAAAACTGAATCCGTAAGCAAAAAATGTCTATTTTCTTCATTTTTTCATTTGCACTTCTTATTTTTTTGCTTACGCTTCTTATTTTTTCGTTTGCGCTTCTTATTTTTTCGCCTGCGCTTCTCTGTATCGTCCCCTCGCGTCTAAAAATTTCTCACATTCGATTTTTGGATCGGCGATATCAGCGAATCTGCGCGAAACATGTTTTGTTTTTCAAAAATGAGTTGAGAGTTTGTTTACTTCTATCAGCTATTTTAATTTACATTATTTTATTTTCCGGTCACACTTTTTAAAATGTCTTAATCCACAATTTGTCATAGTGTAGCACGGCTGGGTGGGCTGGACTTCCTGCCCACCCGTTAAAACGGGTCCTAAATACAAAAATTGAACGTGAGTAATTTTTAGACGCAAGGGGCCGATAGAGAGGGTTAATTAAAAAATTAGAAGCGCAAGCGAAAAAATGAAAATAGCAAGCAAAAAATTAAACGAGCAAGCAAAAAATGAAACGAGCAAGCAAAAAATGAGAAGCGCAAGCGAAAAAATGAGAAGCACAAATGAAAAAATGAGATGCGCAAGCGAAAAAATGAGAAGCGAAAGCAAAAAAATGAAAAGAGCAAGTGAAAAATTAAACGAGCAAGCGAAAACTGAGAAGCGCAAGCGAAAAAATGAGAAGCGCAAATGAAAAAATTAGATGCGCAAGCGAAAAAATGAGAAGCGAAAGCAAAAAAATGAAAAGAGCAAGTGAAAAATTAAACGAGCAAGCAAAAAATGAGAAGCGCAAGCGAAAAAATGAGAAGCCCAAATGAAAAAATAAGAAGCGCAAATGAAAAAAATGAGAAGCGCAAGCAAAAAAATGAAAAGATCAAGTGAAAAAATGTGCAACAAAGAAAATAGACATTTTTTGCTTACGGATTCTGTTTTTAAGTTCTCAAAACTATTGGACCCTTTCTGACGCCACATCTGAGATCTGTCATTTGATCAGTGTTAACATGACTGTATGTTATTTTGACCTATTAAACCAAACAAAAAAAGTGTTTAACAAAGTTCACTCATGGGTTCACTCATTCCTTCAGATGTTACGGATTAATAAAAACTGACATTTCAACGTAGATTCACTGAGAATGTTAAAATCCAGTGTCTTCCTTCAAGGTAGGTCAAGGAAAGGTAAACATGTCTGTAACAACATCCTGTACAGCATTTACACTGAAGATCTCTTAAACACGATTGTCTGACTTCATTCACGTTACATACGAGAGCACTGCAAATTTCCTTGGAAGGCATAGTTTTCTTTAAGACTTTTTAATTTCCTGTTAGACATATCTCTTGGGCTTTGGATGTTTTTAGTCAAAGTAAATAAAAAATGCAACAACACAAGGCACTTTAATATCTTCTTGTAATTCCAATCCCTATATAGTATATGACACCAAATCACCAAAACAGCAAGTAAAATTCATGTTGGTGATCGATAAAACTTGGGGGGGTGGGGGGGGTGGTAGTCCAGGCGTTAAACCAAGGACAGGGACCCAATTCATCACTAGGCATGTTTTGGACTGTGGAAAGAAACCAGGGACGCAGACACAGAGCCATGAGGAAAACCCACGTAGACACAGGGAGTACATGGAAATTCCACCTATTGTAGATCGGGATTCAAACCTTAATACCCAGCGCTGTAAGGCGCTAACTACTACATCACCATGCCATGAACAGAGTTAGTCTTGTGGTTATAGATTTTCTGCTCCACATAGCACTATGGCTGAAGTGACTTTGGGCAAGACACCTAACCCCAAATGCTCTCCAGGCATAAGGCATACTTCACTCGGTGTGTGTATGTGAGTGTGTTTCACTGCACAGATGGTTTGAATGTGGAGGACACTGTAGCACTGTAGGCAAAATAGATGATACACCACTTCATTGGCTGCCCGTCCAATATAGAATACAATTTAAAGTGCTTTTATTTGTTTAAATGGACCTGCTCCCTCTTATATTGCGGATTTGCTTACAGCTCCTATAAGGCAGCGCTCTCTGAGATTTTCATATCAGAATTTGTTGGTCGTTCCACCCAGATACCACCCAGTATTCGCCAGGCTAACTCTATCTCAGTTTTTAAATCAGGTCTAAAAACTCATCTTTACAAACTTGCATTTGAATTATGAGAAGCTGTGATTAATTTGGTGCTGCAATGCTTTATTTCATATTTTCATTTTATTTCATCATATTTGTGTCGTATTTTATTTTATAGTTTTTTTTTATTGGGCGACAAGGTGGCTTAGAGGTTAGCAAGTTTGCTTCTCAGCACTGGGGATTCCCGGTTTGAATCCCAATCTGTTTCCATGTCCTCCCCGTGTCCGAGTGGGTTTTCTCCGGGTTCTCCAGTTTCCTCCCACCTTCCAAAAACATGGATTCCAGGTAAATTGAATGCTCTAAATTGCCCTGTATAGTGTGTGTGTGTGTGTGTGTGTGAGAAAGTGGCTGTGTGAGTGAGTGTGTGCCCAGTGATGGATTGGCGCCCTGCCCAGCGCCCGAAATGTTCTTCCTCAGATGTGCATGGGGAATCCAACCGCGACCTTAGTAGTGGAATAAGTGGAAAATAATGGATAATGGATGTTTCATTTTATTACATTGTATTTTATACTACTTATTTAGTTTTGGTTGTATAGCCTTTGGGTATTTGTATGTACAACACTTTGGTCTACAAAGGTTTTATATAAAGTGCTTTTTAAATCAAATTTATTTACTTACTTTATGCTGCCCACTTTGTAGTATTATAAAACATTTAAATAGTAAGAGGAAGACTTTGTGGACTCTTGCGTTGAACACAGTATGGTAAATACGCTGGCCCAAATCCCTATCCACTAGTTTACCAGATGACCTCTGCCACTTCTCAACTTCTCAATCGTCTTACTGATGTTTTAATCTATCCAAAGACAATCAATTGGTTTTTTGGTCACAGTTCAATTGTGCTATAAAAAACACAGCCTTCCCCAAACTATTGCCATTAAGCTAGAAGCATGGTGGAGAATATATTTGTACAATCAGCTGAACTCTTCACTGGAACTCAAGGACCTTTAAAATATCCAGGAGGTTTGGATACTCTGCTAGATTACTATTTCCCTTCATATGTCAATCTCAAATTTCTAAATAAGATTCTTACCCCTGACTGAGACACACCAAAGGCTTTAACGTTATTGAAACCCTCATATAGAAAAGAGACGTGGGGCACTTTGATTTTTATTGATCCCAGATGACTAAACTACACTTATGGCCCATGGAGAATGTTTACAATAATTATACCCACTAACATTGTATAGCCAGGTAACTCATTCCAGGCCCAACCTGTGGAATTCGTACATGTTGCCTTTAAGGCGTCTTTCTCCAAAAGAATGCACCATATATATTGAAGTGCTTTGTTCTGGGTGGGGAAGACATTAAGACTTTTCCAGATAATTGCCCATTAACTTACATTGTGGTTGCTTACACAACGGGTGGCCGGCCGCTATTAGATCATGTTGTGTGCTTTCAGATAGTAATTAAACTTGCTGATTGGCACAGGATGCACTAACCATGTTTTCTTTAAAGTTTGGGAGGAAATTTACTTCCGTTTGCTTTCCGTTTGTCTTGTAAAAAAGCTCATTGGGTCAAAAGCATTTAACCATCTTTAACCGTATATTTGTCTCTTTTTGTCTTCTGTCAGGCGGCACGAAGGCTTGGTGGTTAGCATGTTCGCCTCTCAGCGCTGGAGATTCTCAGTTTGAATCCCAATCTGGGTGGAGTATCCACGTTCTGCGCATGGGTTTCCTCTAAGTTCTCAGGTTTCCTTCCACAGTCCAAAAACATGGATTCTAGGTAAATTGAATGCTCTAAATCGCCCCATATAGTGTGTGTGACTGTGTGAGTGTGTGTGCCCGATGATAGATTGGCGCCCTGTCCTGGGTGTATCTGCCCATCGCCCAAAACGTTCTCCCCTGGATGGGCATGGGGAACCCAACGCGACCCTCATAGAGGATGAAGTGGAAGATAATGAATGAATAAATGTCTTCTGTTTGAACAAGCCATATTTCTATGCCAGCTGATTTTAGTTTTATATCTGTGCCAACTTGTAGGAAAACGCTTTATTTTGGCATTGAAGTAAACTTGGTAAGCAAACTTTAAGCCTTCAACATTCCTGGCTGGTTGCAGGATGCATTTGGATTTGGACAAACATGCTATCATGGTGAGTTACTATGAATTCCCCATGTGTGAGAAGGTGGGCGTGAGTATGTGATGTCATAGCATGGACTGTTTACCCCCTGTTACTGTTTTTTCAGCACTTCATAGAAACGGCTTTTTCATTTCAGCCAAGTTTCGTTGAAAAGTGTTCTTTGTTTAACACCAAAGCAGGACTAAATTATTAAAGATATAAATTGTGCAATGACTAAACTTTGATTTAGTGTGCAGTATTATTAATAAACACACAAAAAATTATGGTCAGAGGCGGTCCTGTGGCTTTTACATTCTATTTAGGGACAGAGTAAAAAGACGCTCCAAAATACACGTAATCATTGATGAGTTCCTGTTGGTTTCTTTAAAAAGATAATTGTGGTTTGTAAATATTCACACTACTGAGTTTAACATGAGTTTTTATAGCTTCTTAAAATGATGGTGTTGTTAAGATTTTACAATCAACCCTTTCTCCTTCAAACATTGGCATATTTTTTTTCCTAACAAGATATCTGATAGTAGGGATAGTTTGGACGTGCAGCGCGGTGTTGTTGATTTCTTGAGTAATTGCTTGGGTTGTAGGAAAGGAGATGATTGCAATATAGTTTATTTTTATTGTTGCCGTGTGGTTTTTGTTCCTGTTAGTTCTTATAATTGCTTGTCTTCCTTACCATTAGTCCAAGGAAGTGTTGTGAAATGTTCTGAGACGCACCTGTCTGGGAATGCTTAGTTGCGGTTTCTTTATATTTTCCATCCATAGTCAATTGAATTAATTGTATTCACAGGGATTGGTGGACGGTTGCTATGGCTCTAGGGATTTTTCATTTAAGGGTTACGGAATTTATTCATTAAGACTGTATGAAATATGGGGTCAGAACTTTAACCATTATACAGCACTTGGAAAAGTTACTGAGGGTTAAGGCCTTGCACAAGGGCCCTTATTGGAAACTTTGGTGAGCACAGGATGCACACCCTCAGCCATCTGATAGCTCAACCTAACCACTGAGCAACATTATGAATACATGCAACATACTTGAACATCATATCGGTCATATGGTCATATCTGTCCACAAATACACAAGTGGGGCGGCATGGTGGCTTAGTGGTTTTAGCTGTTTAGTGGTTAGCACGTTCGCCTCTCAGCACTGGGGGTTCCCGGTTCGAATTCCGATCTTGGTGTTCTCCCCATGTCTGCGTGGGTTTTCTCCGGGTTCTCCGGTTTCCTCCCACAGTTCAAAAACATGGATTTCAGGTAGATTGAATGCTTTTAATTGCCCCATATAGTAATTAGTTGTGTGAGTGAGTATGCCCAGCGATGGATTGGCGCACTGTCCTGGGTGTATCTGCCCAGCGCTTGAGTCGTTCTCCCCTGGATGGGAACCCCACCGCGACCCTAGAAGATAAATAAGCGGCAAATAATGGATGGATGGATATGCAGAAGTGATCTGTGCATTAAATAGCAGCTTGGGGAGAGTTAAGAGTTTTATTTGCTTTGTATGGCTTTAGGGAAGAAGCGTTTTTTCAGTTTTTCAGCCTGTTCGTACGAGTATGATTGTTCTGTATCTTTTTCTTGATGGCAGGAGGACGAACAGTCTGTAACCTGGGCGGATTAACATCAAGCAGTGGTTTGATCTTTTTAAATCGAGTTTTTACCTTTTTTTTCATTTTTGGAGCCATTTTTGGTTTAAACCAACATACTATTTCCTCGTTACACTTTACATTGGAAATTAAATCAAATGGGGAAACAACGTTAATAACGATGTGACTGATAGACGCTTCAGAAGAACCAGACGAATTATAAGGAGGGAAGGAAAACACGGATATCTCGATGCCTGTTGCACAATGTGATGTTCATACAACTCTGACAAATACAGAAACCATGACACAAAGCCTGTCGAACCTGCTTTGTGTTTATCTATTAGTAATTAAGCTGAAGTGGGACATTTTTGTATGGGAACTGTTAAAAAAAAAGCGGAGAAACGAGTTTCCAATTTTTTTTAAAGCCAAGGGTTTAGCAAGGATTAATAATAGTTACTCTCTTTGCCTCAGCCTGCTCACCTCCTCCTCTACCTCAGGAACATGTGGTCTTTTCATCACTGTTAAGCCACACCTGTACTAAAATTTCTGTACTTGATGCAGATGTACTTGGAATATATTTTATTTTTCCAGCTTATCCCGTGGCATAAACGTTAGTTAAATAGTGGTTGATGCGTTTTACACGTTCTCCCCCTTTGTGCAAAAGTTAATTTGTCTCACAAAGCCTGCCGAACCTGCTTTTTGTTTATCTATTAGTAATTATGATGAAGCACTGCATTTTTGTGTGGGCACTGTAGGAAACAGCGGAAAAACAAATATTCAACTTTTTTTTAAGCCGAGAGTTTTGCAAGGATTAATAATAGTTACGCTCTTTGCCTCAGCCTGCTCACCTTCTCCTCTACCTCAGGAATATGTGCTCTTGTCATCACCGTTAAGCCACACCTGTACTACATACAAAATGTCTGTACTTAGGGTATATTTTATTTTTTCAGCTTATTCCATGCATTCCCTTAAGACTGTTGGCATAAATGCTAGTTGAATGATGGCTGATGTGTTTTACACTTTTTTCCCCCTTTGGGCAAAAGTCAGTCTCATGATGTTTCCGGTTCTGTCATCACGTCTGAAACCTGTCACATTTTTGCTACTGGATTGTGACTCTTTTTGGCTGAAACCGGTATTTTATCTCGTTGATGTTCCTTGTTGTGTTATTCTTATGGTGTACAGACAAGTCAGCGCAAGTTAGCAGGGTTTTATCAGCTTATGTTTTGAACTTGGCTTGTTGCACTGCTCTGAAGGTCTATAGGCGCAGTAATAAGATAAACAGTGTTACAGGATGAACCATAATGGTTTGGGCCCCTACTTTAAACTAGATGTTGCTAGTTCAACCACACTTATTGTAAATGGAACAAAATTCAGGACAGCAAATATTGAGTTGATTTGTGCCATTATTCACTTTTTAAAGTATATACTGTCTTTGTACTATTGAACATCATATTGTTTTCCAAAACTTAAAGTGCCACAATAATCGCACATGATTCTAGCTTCCATCTATCCCACCGTTTATTACTATTTAAATTCGTTTTCCTCTTATATTCATTGGTTGTATTAGGAAATTTCGGACGCTTGTAGAAAAAAAAAGTCTGTTCGTATGTGTTTTGATCCCAATTATTTTCCATTATTGCAGTAAAAGCACTTTAAACCCCAAAACACATTATGAAGTGCAGTGGTTTGCTAGCAGCCATTAGCAAGCAATTAACAATATGAATTATAAATCGTTGCAATCACTGGTTTCCTCCTGATTTATTTTATTTTCCTGTCATTCTTATAGCATTCATATGTTCAGTAATTGTACTGCAGTAATGATTTTTAAAGTCGAAACTGTCTAATGGTTTTAGAAGTGAAGTAATAATACAGTGAGACTTGCCGCTCAACCTTGGAAACAATACACCTACAAATTCTATGTTAATCTTCTTCAGCTCGAAAAAGATGTACACTGAAATAACCAGTCATAAAACACTTCACCACCTGGTTCAGAGGTTTAGAGGCTGATACTATATACTGTATATTTTTGTTCTTTTGGTTTGAAGAAATGTATTTTAATTTTAAAAAACATGCATTTTTTTTTCAATAAGACTTGAAAAGTAAAACAAAAACAATCTGCTTTGATAATAACCGTCTATTTAGTTATCCATTGATTAATAAAACAAAATAAGTCAGACCACCAGAAGAGTAAGCTTTTATAAAATTTTTACCTCTGAATGTGACCCAAAATGCCATACGTACAATATACCTTGAGAATAAAGGCATCAGGACATAGTGAAGGATCTGTTGTCATGGTGTTTGGGGAAAATCCAGAAAGGAAGAAGAATAAAGCCATGTATTGAGAAAAAAAATCTTGTAAGAAATCTGTTGCCATCCACAAAAACATTGAGAATAAAATGCAGGGGGGGGGGGGGAATGTCCAAAAATACTTCAAAACCCAGCAGGCTTCTCCTGTAGCTATTGTTGGGCACCCCGCGCAAATTATACATTTTGTTGATTTTCTATAAGAAAACAACTTCTTCCTGTACAGAAATTCCTCTGACACATTTTCATTTAGGCATTATGCAGTTACTGTAGTAAAGATATTAAGAGAAAGCTAGTATGGGGCATATACATATTTTTTTTTACATTTTAATACATTTTATTCTATTTGGATTATAGCAAATCTAAACTCATTCCACACAAAATGTCAAAACCAGACTCAACTTATTAATTGGTACAATTTTTTTTTTGGAACCAACCACTGATCTTGTCTCACTTTTCTTTCTTTTTTTTTTTTTAGCCCCAAATGCTGTTTTCAGATCTGTCCTCTCGCGTTGGCGTAGGATTAGAGACTCATTGATGTCCATCTTAGAACTTGGTACCCGATGTTCTGACCATGACTGCATTTATTTAGTTTACTGTTTTTAAACATGTTACAAGTAGAACATGTAAAGAACTTTGAAACCTGCATATCTGAACTAAGTATGTTAATAAATGAACGGACTAAAGGCAGGTTTGTTATATACAAGCAAAACGACGTAGGTCCCAGTATTGATCCTTGTGGATTGCCAGAATTGCTGGCAAAACATCTAAGAGATTTTTTTAATACGTACACTTTGTTTTCTTTTAGTTAAATGGTTTTATTTGTTGGATGGCACAGTGGCAAGCATGTATGCCTCTTAGTGCTGGTGATCCTGGTTCGAATCCCAATATGAATGGAGCTTTCATGTTCTCCCTGTGTCTGCAAGGGTTTTCTATTTGTTCTACGAGCCCAACAAAATGGATTTGAGGTAAATTGGCTGCATTTATATGCCCATATATGGTGTGTGTCTGTATGAGTGAGGGTATACCAAGTAATTGATTAGTGCCCTGTCCTGGGTGTGTCTGCCCAGCGCCCCGAGATGTTCTCCCCTGGATGGACATGAGAAACCTCCCTGCAACCCATGTAAAGTAGTAAGTGGAAGATAATAAATATATATTATTATCATATTGGATTTTTGTTTGTTTTCAATAAAACATGGGTCAGTTTAGAGTGGAGCATCTCATCGGCTATAATGTAACAAGAATACATTCAAATATACTGCAGTAATGTGTCCACCTTAGTGGGAACAGTTTTGGGAAGGCCTTTTAAACCCTAGTACATAAAAAAATCCATAAGGGCATGGTTGGGTGAATTTGATATGAACAAATGTGGCTGCATCGAACAAAGCTTTATCTTTAAAATGAAGCATAATGAAGGTTCTGAGCCAGGTCCTATCACCCAATATTAATGACTGCTTACACAAATGCTCATTAAGGAAATCATTTGCACAGACGTGCTCTAAAATCTCACAGAAAGCCTTTCCAGAGAATTAAAAGCAATTTTATCGTATCACTCTTGCCAGTTCGTAGGAATCCTGCAAATAACTTTTGCAAAATGAGGTAATGAAACCACACATCCAGGTCACAACACACATACATTTCATCCATTTAGAGAAAAAAGTATTAGGATATCTAAACATTACGCCTTCAAGAGCTTTCCTGACATCTCTTTTTAAGCTGGTCCCCACGGTCATGCAGACAAGCATCTGTTAGACACTGATGTTTAACAAGACCTGGCTTGCAATCTTTGTTCTGGTTCATGCCAAACGGTTCATTGGGGTTAAGGTTAGGACTCTTTTTAAAGTAGTCAAGTTCTTCCACATCCAACTCTCCCAACCTCAGCTTTAAGGATCTTGCTTTGTGCACTGGCGGATATAGTCATGCTGGAACAACAGTTCTTGCAACGTTGGAAGTATACAATCATCCAAAATGCATATGGCTGGTTGCCTGATTTTAAACACCTGTGGCAATACGACTGAATGAAACTCCCAAATTAAATTAATAAGAGGTGTGTCATAGTACACTTGTGTATATGAGTTAAACTAGTTACAATAAATAAGGACTTGGGATTAATTTTAAGAACCAAGTAATCAACTTTGTAATCACATTGCACTGTGGTTTGTGCTCAGGTTCCAACATGTGTTCTATTAAAGTATTTGTTCCGTAGCATTTCTTTATTTTTCCTTTACATATAAGGTAAGGTGTTTTCCAAAATTCTGTGCAATATTTTTTAACGGACAGAAAAATTGCGGCATAATGGCTTAGTGGTTAGCACATTCACCTGTTAGCACTGGGGATCTAGGTTTGAACTCGTTCTGGGTCGAATTTCCATGTTCTAATAATGGATGTATGGCTATTAGAAAATTGGCAAAAAAGTCTTTGTCGTTATAACGTCTTTCTCTCAGCGCTAAGGATCCAGGTTTCCCAATCTGGTTTCCTCCCACAGTTCGAAAACATAGATTCAAGGTAAATTGGATGCTCTAAATTGCCCCCTTTCTAGTGTGTGTGGCTGTGTGAGTGAGTGTGCGTCCAGTGATGAATGGGATGCTGTCCTGGGTGTATCTGCCCACCACTCAAAACTTTCTCAACCCCCCCCCCCCCCCCACACACCTCCCAGCAACACAATGAAAAATTAATAAATTAGCTTATAAAGGATGTTTACTTTGCCCTCTAATATAAATGTGTTTTAACATTATTGTCTTGCAATGGCAGATTACAATCACATATAAGTTTATTATATTTAGGGCTATACATGTACATAAAAAAACAGGTCATGATGTAAATCCAACTAAGGTTTGCTAATTGTTATTTAAATAACTATTTATATGCATTTTTTTGGTTCTTATACTTATACTTCTAGTATTTTTACAGGAGATCCATCATATTTTACCACCAACAATATTTTACTACGGGGGCTTAGTGGTTAGCACGTTTACTTCTCAGTGTTAAGGACCTATGTTTGAATCCGTTCCAATGTGCCATGTTCACCCCATGTCTGCGTGGGTTTCCTCTGGGTTCTCTGGTTTCCCACAGTTCAAAAACATGAATTGAAGGTAAATGGAATGCTCTAAATTGCCCCTATAGTGTGTGGCTGTGTGAGTTAGTGTGTGTGCCCAGCAATAGATCAATAGATTGTCGCCGATTGAACCCCCCTATGACCCTTGTAGAGGATTAAGTGGAAAATAATGAATGAATGAAAGAATATTATTCTATTATTCACAATCTTTGATGTAACAACTACGAAATGAAATTCCTTCAGCATGGTGTGCTTCAGGACATGACTATTTTTTTTTTTAGCTTAAAACATTCCTTTAAATTATACGCTTTTTGGTGACAAGAAACACAACAGGAATTTCAAGTTTACTAACGTATTTTGATCACTCTGCACCTCTGTACGCATGATTGGCCAAATGTAACATGAGATACAGAAATTACGCTAGAAAGCAATGCGTTTTGCAGAATACTAAATAATCACTGTGAGAAAAACAGAAGTAGAAACTCAATCTGACGTAGACTCCATTACATGAGGTCATTTTGCAGATCCAAAGTGGTTTATGTGTATCCCACCATGATGGTTGGGGTTTGAGGTGCAGGGTCAGCCAAGATACACTACCACTGATGCAATGAGGGTTAATGGCCCTGCTCAAGAGCCCACACTGACTGACTCAGGGTTTAAATCTCTTCAGACTAATAGCTCAACACGCTTACCACTGAGTCACCGCACCCCTTATAATCATTAAAGACTTTTTTGTGGTTTACTTCATTGGTTTTTATAAATGCATATATCCATTTCCATTTATTGTATCATATGACAGAAGAAACTTTGTGTGCTGTGTTTGTAGTTCTAACTTGAAGGTCTAAATTTAAAACCATGTATTTTTCAATAAGAAAATAAAGGCTTGACACTAATATTTTAACACATGCACTGATTTCAATAAGCCTCTGATGTATAAATGCAAATCTAAATCTCATTAATGTCTTTAACGTCTTGTGTCTGTGCTCTTCTGCTGATAGTACATTGTTAGTAAACACCCCAATTTATGAAGTGCTTGTTAGCATAGACAAAATTCTCTCACTGCAGTCGAGTTTATAAAGATTTTGAATGTGCACTTTGCCCTTGATAGATGTTATAGTACGGACAGTAATGAACCATTGGAATGTAAATAACGCAGTTTAATGAGGTTTATTCGAGTAAACATAGATGATAAACTCTCTGAATTTAACATGAGCGGCACGGTGGCTAGTGGTTAGCACATTCGCCTCTCAGCGCTGGGGATTCCCGGTTCGAATCTTAATCTGGGTGGAGTTTCCAT
>JAOUQT010335328.1:0-13172 GCA_025769995.1 Xyliphius kryptos | reverse complement strand
GTTTCACAGAAGTGTGGTTTACTTGAAGTTACATTGTGTTGTTTAAGTGTTCCCTTTATTTTTTTGAGCAGTGTATAAATATATCCTGACAATGTCCAAAATCATCAATAAAGCTCATGGGTTTATCAAATACAAGGTGGACAGAAGTTTAGAATTCAGTCATAGTGACGGTGCTGGAGCAGTTGAGGGTATTTCCTCATCCGTCTCATTTCCATATGCAAACATTATCATCCCCGTAATAAGTTCAATCACAGAAGGCGGGTGAGCACATACAGAACATGAGAATACATCTCAAACGCCGTGCATGCGACGTGATTAGCAACACACTCACCACTAGATGAAAGCGTTGTGGTTAAATGAGTGCAATTTGGGTAACAGACTGCAAAAAACAAAAGACATTAGTAGGTGCTATTTCAAATGACAATCAGCAGCAACACATTCAAATCAGCTCAGTGTTAGATGGTTATGAGAAAAGCAAAGAGCAGGGTGATTTGCATGACACTGCACTATCAGCTATGTCAGTGAGGAATCAAATCGTCCCACTGCCTCTGTTTTCTCAACATATGGAGGCCGGCCCCTATGGCAGGACGGCGAAGCACAGCGACGTTGATCAGATTAGCAAAACGTTCCCCACCCAGCGCCACGTCCAACAATAACACATACCAGAGGTGACATCATTTGGGGAGCCCTGGATGTTTTCCCTACTGATTTTGGATTCATATGGAAACCATCAAACTTGGTTACGCTCCAAATAAATATCCCTGACAGTGGATAGGCGCTCAGACGGAGCAGATAAGGACCTTACGATGTGGAGTTTGTATGTGATCCTCATGTCTGTGTGAGTTTTCATCCACCCAGAAGGTCCCCACACTGCCCACTGCCTGTGGATTCTGGGAAACACTAGACCAAGGGTGGGAAAATTTTTTGACTCAGGCCACATTGGGATCTAAAATTTGACAGAGGTTCAGGTTCAGGGTTCACTGGTATTTATGATGCTCCCAAAACTACAGATCATGCTAACCCCTGAGTCTCAGTCATACGTCTGTAGTGCACCTGAACCAATAAAACATCTAAACACACATCAACTTCTTCATAAACATCTTATGGCTCTACGCTTAGCTTTCTGGAGTCAGATAAAAAGCTGAGAGCAGAGAAAGAGACAGAATGTGATCAGGTTCTACTTACTGCAGCTCAGCGTGGGGTCTGTTTGGGCCAGTGCGCCAGGGATGATCCAGAATGAGCTGTTCCAATCCAGCACATCTCCCACTGTGTCACAGGTCAGGGCAGAGAGCTCAGAGGAGCTCAAGACAGCGCGCCACAAGCGGAAGTTGTATATGATGACGTCGAAGGTTTGAGCCACGCCCTTAGCCTGGCCCAGCTCGAAGGTGTTGCCCATGTCCATGACGATGCCGATGAAGACGGAACAGATCTTCCTTCTGTGGTTGCCTCTGAAGTTCACGGTCACAGAGCCTGTTGTTTTTGACCAGGTCAGGCAGAAGGGCTGGATCTGGGGAGTGAAGTCTGTGATGGCGACCAGGTCGTTGACGGGACACGTGACATTCCCGATGGTCAGAGCCATGGTGTTGTTGAAGTAGCCGAAGGTCAAGATGGGGTCTTTGTTTTGAACCAAGTAAGAGAAGAAGGTCCCACTACCTGTTTGAACGCTGACACCAATCTCAAAACACACGGTGAACTCGTTGAGCACGGGAATGGTGACCAAATTGGAAACCCGAACCACATCCTTGGAGTTCCAAGGCAAAACCACCTTCTGGTTTCTTAGTGCCACTGCAACTGAAATGATACCGAGTGGAAGCTGCTTCAATTGGGTTCATTTTTTTAACCTGGCAGAGCAGTTGCAACTTTACCTTGATTAATTTCGGCCATCAACCATCTGCCCTGATTATGGTTCTACCACTATATGGTCAGAGTATGTCAGGTTCCCCTCCGCGCTTGGAACACGTTCCCAACTGATGGCCTTCATGCAACAACTGAGTTTGGAGAGGTGATGATGTGCCTTAGCATGACTGAACCTGAGCTAGAACTTAACTGGGTTAGAATTCTAAACTGGGTGGACTACAGACTTTCTGTGGGGAGTTTGCATGCTCTCCCTATGTTGTTGTGAATTTCCTTCTGGGGATTTGGAGCATTTAGGTAAGAGACATAGAGCAGTAACAGATTTGGGACACTGCTTCCATGCCAATTCTATTTGGAGATCTGTTTTGTTTACTAAGCTTCTGATGAAGGAAGCAGCTTCACATCACTGGTTATTAAACCACACCCCTTTTACATCACACCCACAATGAGCCTGTGGTCAAAAAGCTGTTCAGACCGTGGGACGTGTTTACACCCACAAAAACTGTTCCATGTACTTTGTATTTAACACCACGTCCTTCTTCTTTAAACGTTCCATTGACCACTGGATTTTAATAGTTCTGACTAAAATGTTCCACCGTGGTCCGGTTAAGAGAACAAATCCTAACCACGTTGGTTGATGTAAAACATTTTGACTGAACCCTAACGGTTTCTTTCCTTCAAATCCCCAAAACAATGTTTATTCAGTGTGCTTGCTTTAAGCCAGAGTATTGTACACTGGGGGAGGGGGGTTTAATGTTCATGCTGGCAGACAGTGCAGTTCTGCTGCGTAGTGCCAAAATATATTAAAAAGGTGCTCAGACGCTGGAGGCTGCAATGGGGAAGTTCTCAGCGCTGCTGCAAGAGACCTGATACTGGGAAGCTGAAGAGAAGCAGTATATCACGATTTAACTGCTGGGATAGTCTTTTGAACCCCATGAAACTAGAACAATCAAGTTGGACAATAAATGAATGAATGAATGACATCAGGACCGTATAATGAACAGCTGTTTTTTTAACGATCCACCACTGAAACCCTGAGGAACAGGAGGGGCGTCCACATAGTTCTGACCATAGAGCATCAGATTTACTCTGAATCTTAACCCAAACTAGAACCTAGGTAGCTGTGGAATTCAAAAGTTATGTTAGTTTAGTTCTACAAAAACTACGGTATGAATCACAAACTAAATAATAAATAATAATATTAATAAAAATAATAAAATCATAATATTTCAACTTTAGCAGGAGGAGGACAGAGTGAGACATCTTCAGACTGTACCTTGTCTGTAACTGATACTGAAGCCTCTCTTCTGGACACTAAAATCCGAACTAAAGGACACCACCATGAGGTTGGTGCTGGAGTTGAGAGTGAGACCATGGGCCGTCAGGCCACAAAACTTTACGGTGCTTGCGCCCGTGTTGACCACCACACTGTCGTAGATGCAGCCGCGTGCTTCCTCCAACTCGAAGTCAAGGAAGGTGAGCTGCAGGACGAAGCCGGCCGGGGCCTGCAGCGTCCACTTGCACGTCGTGCTTGGTGGGTAGTCGCTTGGGAAGCAGGGTGAGGTAAAGGTCCCCAACGAGGCCGTGAGAAGCTCATTGCACTTAAACTGGCAGCTCAGCACTGCAGGACCCAAATAACGAGACCATTTAGTCATTCAAACTCAGGTGGAGCACACAAGGTGACAGAGAAGACAGGAAGAGACGAGCGGAAAGGACTGGGAGAGCTAGTGAACGGGAAAGAGAGTAGGTAGAAGGGACAGTGGTTCTGTATGAGATTGTCTGTTCTTTCTCATCTGTGTGAGTTTCTATTAACATCTTGTACAGTGGGGCCAAACAGTATTTAGTCAGCCACTGATTGTGCAAGTTCTCAACTTGCTGTTATTTTCATCATGGGTACGTTTCATCTATGAGAGACAAAATAGGAAAAAAGATCCAGGAAATCACATTGTGGGATTTATGGCGGAAAATAAGAATTTGGTCAATAACAAAAGTTCAACTCAATATGACATAACCTTTGGTCAAACGTTTTCTGTAAGTCTTTAGCAGGTGTGCACACTGTAGCTGCTCTTTTGTTTTGTTCCTGCATGCAGATCCCCTCTAGAGCACTGATTTCTGGGGTTGTCTCTGGGCAACACGAACTTTTAACTCCCTCCACAATTTTTCTATGGGATTGAGGTCTAGATACGGGCAAGGCCACTCCAGGAGCATGAAATGCTTTTTACAGAGTCACTCCTTCATTGCCAAGCAGTGCATTTGAAGTCATTGTCATGCTGGAAGACCCCGCCATGTTCCATATACAATGCTCTCACTGAGGGAAGGTTTTGCTTAAAATTTCACGATACGTGGTGCCATTCATTCTTCCCTTAACACGGATCAGTCATCCTGTTCCTTTGCACAAAAACAGCGCCAAAGCCTGATGTTTCCACCCTCATGCCACACATTATGTATAGTGTTCTTGGGGTGTTACTCAGCATTTTTCTTCCTCCAAACACGACAAATTGGAGTTTTACCAAAAATTTGAAGGGCCTGGACATGTCCTGGCTTAAGCACGGGCACACGCCTGGCACTGCCGGATTGGAGTCCCTCTGGGCGTAGTGTATTATGGTTGGTAGCCTTCGTTACTTTGGTCAAAGCTCTCTCCAGGTCGTTCATAAGGTCCCTCCATGTAGTTCTGGAATTTTTGCTCACCACTCTCATGATCATTTTGTGAAATCTTTATTAAGATCACCAGAGCGAAAGAGATTTGTCGCCCTTTTTTTTTACAATTGCGCCCATGTTTCTTCACATCAACCTGCTTGCGCATTGTAGATTCACACTGTTCCCAGCCTGGTGCAGGTCTACAGTTCTTCCTGGTGTCCTGCGACAGCTCTTTGATCTTGGCCATTGTTGAGTTTGAAGTATGACTGTTGGACAGGTGTCTTTTATACAGATAATGATGTCAAACAGCTGTGAGAGCCAGAATTCTTACTCATTTGTGGGTGAACAAATCCTTATTTTTTCCTTATTATTTACGTGATTTTCTGGATTTTTTTCTTATTTTGTCTCTCATAGTCAAAGTGTGCCTCTTGTCTTTCTAAGTAGAACTTGCACAATCAGTGGCTGCCTAAATACTTTGCCCCACTATATATAAATAAGACCCTATGCTGCCCATTGGTGTAAAGCTATGTACCTCTGTGCAGGGATAGGCTTTAACACTCCCTAAAAGGTGAATAAACCTCCTCACACATGGTGCTTATTCCCTCAGAGTTCATCCTTCACCTCCTTACATTGATGTGTTGTTGTGATTTGAAGCCGCGTGGCGGTTCTAAACTGTTTACTACATGTGAGAGGCCGCTGTCCTGCGGGAAGCATTACGACCACCCCGCCTTGCATACGCTTCATTCCATCAGCATGACTGCAGAACATGATGCAATCTCAATGCAACATCTCTAAAGGCTGGAACCCATTCTAAGGAACTGGGTTTAAAGCTTCACTGAGTCCTATTTACCCAGAGGAGCATCTGTGAGGTCAGACATTGATGCTGCAAGAGAGAGCCTGGCTTTCTCTGACCGTCTGAACCCATTTAGTACCAGAACTTTTTTAAAGAAAGTCAGACCACCTAAACTGGACCATGCTTAGTTCTGAAGCTCATGCGGAAAAAGTCACTTCTGCAGGTAGGAGTAGTCTAAAGAAAAATCTAAACTATTAGCCCAAAATCTAAACTATTACCCCAAAGTCTGAACTATCAAGCCACCATGTTCCATTCATATGTTGATTTTAGGTCATTTCCAGGAAGGGCCAATATTTCTGGAGCAGACTTTGTACATGATATAAATAGCTACCTTTCTGCAGCATCCCATATGAAGAGGCCTTAATCCTGGGCTCCCACTCTCACCCCCACCCCTATCCTCTTCTCTCACCTGGTGTTGCAGAATCAGGGTCTGTCTTCAGCCTCATAATGCCTCTCTTTTACAGGCTGCTCAGCGCAGGGCATTGGGTGAACGTTTGGTGAACATTGGGTGGGTATCAAGTGACAGGCGCATGGTATGTTGTGCTTTTCAGAGTGCAGGTTGCACCTGGCGGTCCATCAGCTTGTAGGAGCAGATATAGCAGAGCTGAGCGACTGTCCTTCCTCACGTTCACTGTTCTCACGTTCTAACTGCACAACCTGTCCCAACTTACCCTGCGGGTGCCCAGCATCCCAAATCATTAAGGTGGTTGCCCCACTGTGAACTGCACAGTGTTCAGGAATAACGCAGAACATAATGTTCCGTTCACCCATCACTACACATTACAGAAGCTGGAAATCATAGGCATCCATCCAGCAACATCCTGATTCCCGATGGAGAACACACTGTACTGCAGCCACAAACCTGAATATATATCCACAAGGTGGAGCACCCAACACACTGATCAGAAAAACTTGTTTATTATATTCATTCATTACACACAAACTGATTTGTTTCACACTAGCCGTAAGTCATTGTACGGCTGGGTGGTAAGCATTTTTACAGCAATTCTGTGTTCATTTAAGTTTCCAGGAAGCAAAGTTGCGCTGCGGGATCGAACACATTTATTCAGATGACCTGCCCAGCGCCTTCCCCTCCACTTTACCCATGCGCCAATCACTATACACCAAGTGCTGCGTGTCCTCTTCTCCACTCTACCCATGTGCCAACTGCTTTATGATAAGCGCCTCGCATCTTCCCCTCCACTCTACTTGTGCACCTATTGCTATACACCAAGCGCCTTGGGTCTACCCCTCCACTCTAGCTGTACACCAATCTGCGCCAAGTGCTTCACATCATCCACTCCACTCTATAGTGCCAATCACTATAGAGATGTTTATTTATTTTAATTTTGATAATTACATCTGACAACTAATGAAAATTCCTAAACTGAAAATTTAAATATTGTGAAAAGGTTCAAAATGTAAGACACCTGTTGCCACACTGTAATCAGCTAATTAACTTGAAACACCTGCAAAGGCTTTTAAATGCTCTTTCAGTCTAGTCCTGTGGGCTACACAATCATGTGGAAGACTTGACATTTGTCCAAAAGACAGCTATTACTCCTTGCACAATGAGGGCAAGACTCAAAAGATTATTGCAAAAAAAGGCTGGCTGTTCAGAGAGCTCTGTGTCCAAGCTCATTAATAGAGAGGAAAAGGTAAGGAAAAGACACGGTCAAAAAAAAGTACAGGCAATAATTATTAATTATGATAAGTAATAATTATAAACGCCCCCTGGAGGGGATTTGGAAACAATAGCCATTCAAACATTTGGAGGAGATTCACAAAGAGTGGACTACAGTTCGCGTCAGGGTTTCAAGAAGCACCATGCACAGACATCTGCAAGTCATGGCTTGAACAAGAGACATCAGAAGCATCTGGCCTGGACTAAACACAAAAAGGACCGGACTGCTGCTAAGCGGCCCAAAGTTCTGTTCCCTGATAAAAGTTGATTTTGCATTTCCTTCTAGAAATCAAAGTCCCAAAGTCTGACGGAAGAGAGGAGAGGCACATAAGCCATATGCTTGAAATCCAGTGTAAAGTTTCCACAGTCAGTGATGATTTGGGGTGCCATGTCGTCTGTTGCTGGTGCTCCATTGTGTTTTGTGTGAGGTCCAAGGTCAATGCAGCCATCTACCAGGAAGTTTTAGAGCACGTCATGCTTCCTGCTGCTGATCAACTTTATGCAGATGCAGATTTAATTTTCCAACTGGACTTGGCACCTGCACACAGTGTCAAAGCTAACAGTACCTGCTTTAAGGACTATGGTATCCCTGTTCTTAAATAGCAGCAGACTCCCCTGACCTAAGCCCAAAAATACAATGAGCTATTGTGAACAGGAAGATGCGGTACACCAGATCCAACAATTCAAAAGAGGTGAACGCCATTATCAGAGCAACCTGAGCTCTCATAACCCCTGAGCGCCACACATTGCCCCAACTTTTGCCCAAAAGGAGCCCCAACTTTTCATGTTCATGTTTTTCAGATAGCCAACATTTTTGAAAAATCTTTTTTTGTATTGGTTTTAGGTAATATTCAAATTTCCTGAGATGCTGAATTTGGGATTTTGTTGTCAGTTATAATCATCAAAATTAACAGAAATAAACATTTTAAATCTATCAGTCTGTGTGTAATGAATGTATACAATATACAAGATTCACATTTTGAATGGAATTACAAAAATAAATTAACTATTTTATGATATTCAAATTTTATGACCAGCACCTGTATACCGTGTATAATGACACTAAAGGCTTTTATCTTATCTTTAACTCTACACTCTCCGTCCTCTGTGAGAGTAGTGACGGCTCTGAAACTGTTCCGTTCACACTGCTCCACTTTTAATTTATAGCAAGATAATAAATAACAGCAAATATAAAGTGGGAACAGGAACAGGAACCAGAACCTGCTGCAGCACCCTCAGTACGACGTCCTGTTAAACAATCAACTCTGGAAACTACAGTCACATCTGACCAACTCCAAAAATATAAGACACATAAAAGAAATGAAAATGTAAATAAAGAAAAGGGGGGAAATAAGTATTAAAGGAAATGCAAAGGAACAGAAAATCTAAATCACCTTGAGCACATCGTGCTTTAATTTTATTTACCTGTTTTTGTGAAAGACATCAGAACCAGGACCAGAGAGAAGACGAGCTTCCATCTCCACCATTCCCCTCTGGTGGATGAAACCCTGTGGATGGCAACAAACAAACCCTGAATGAAAATACTGTTTAGTCCTCATGTGCAGCAACATGGAACCACAGCATGGAACCACATCATGGAACCTCAAGATATAAAGGATTAATCTACAGCATGGAACCACCTCATCGAACCACAGCATGGAGCCACAGAATGGAACCACAGAACCACAAGATGGAATCACAGCTTGGAACTACAACATGGAACTACGGCACAGAACCACAGAATGAAACCGTTTGAAACTGTTTTCAATATAAACTGAGACACCACCACTGTCACTGAAGTGCTTTATGGAAAGTCGTGGCAGTTTCAGGAGGACAGAACATGGAGGCTCCACAGGGAGATGCCAGATGCCAGTCCCGGTTCTGGTTCACACAGGTCAGGTTCTGCTCCCATAACTGATGGAAGGCGTCACTAATCAGGGACAAAGCTATTGAGAGTGTGTGTACTTTTAGGGTGCTTCAGGTCCTCATTAATCGAAAGAACTGTTTGTATAGTTGGTAAACCTGACAGATTATTCCAGCTCATATCCACTTTTCTCTTTTCTGACTTTTCTGATACTGTATTAATGATCTCATCAGAGACTTGATCAGAACCCGCCCCTTTGTATCTCATTTTAATAATCTACATTTATTGGGGGAAATCGACCCCCTGGTCATTGAGAGGTGTGCTCATCATGCTGAGACAGTAGAACCCTGACTTTCCTAGACCCGTGCAGTGAGCACCTTCTGTGGGGTCTGTAGCTCAGTCACTGCAGCTGCATTCCATTAAAGCACTTCCAGTAGCTCTGTGTCCAAGTGTCTCTCTATCAGTGAGAAGTGCATTGGCTTACAGCACTATAGATCTGTTACACTACCAACTGGTTGATTGGTTTACTGCAGGTTTGTTGAAATTCAGTGGGAATGGCAGGGCATACGGCTATGTTAGCACCTTTAACCAGATGATCCACAGGACTAGGGCAGAGCGCAGTGGGTGAGTTCTGAACCCCGCCTAAAACAAATTCAAAGACTGTCTGTCCAGTGCTGGAAACAAGTATAAATAAGTGCAGCCGAAGGTGGATCTAAGCACAGCCGCCAACACAGTCGCAGCAAAGCCGCTATCACAGCCACAGTCAAAGCCGCTAGCACAAACACTAGCACGGCCGCCATCACAACAGCCAGCCCAGCCGCAGAACAGCCGCCATCACAGCCATCACTAAGGCCGTCAGCACAGCTGTCATCACAGTCATCATTACAGCCGTCATTACAGGCGCCAGCATGACCATCATCACAGCTGCAAGTACAGCCGCCATCACAGTCACAGGGCTACAGCCCCAACATGTTTATAGCTAAAGAAAAAAAACCTCCAGCCACGGGTATTACAATATACAAGCACAGTTACAATTAGCTGCAGTGCTCCCATTGCTGAGTGGAGATTAGCCCAAATAACCAGCAAACCCAAGAACCAGAAATCCCAAGAACCAGAGAACCCAAGGACCAGAGAACACAAGAACCCTGAGAACCCCGAGAACCCTGAAAAACCTGAGAACCAGAGAAACCTGAGAACTAGAGAACCAAAAAAACCTGACAACCATAAAACCAGAGAAACCTCAGAACCAGAGAAACCTCAGAACCAGAGAAACCTCAGAACCAAAGAAACCTGAGAACCGGAGAACCAGAGAAACTAAAGATACTTGAGAAACCCAAAAAACAATAAACCAGAGAACCCTTGAGAAACCAGAGAACCAGAGAAGTAGCAGCAGTGTGACATTGTCACTTTATTGTAACCTATAAGGGGCATTTTCTGTGTTTAATAACCTCTTTTGTAACTGTCAGCGCTCAGCCCTCGACTGCACTGATGTTTAGCAGCAGCTAATTGCTGGAGGTAACACACCCCCTTCCCCACCCCAGGGTACACAATTTATCATGAAGAACCTAGAAAAACCTAGAAAAAGGTCAGGGAAACGATTTGTGGTCCCAATCAGAGCACACGAGCAACATGGAGGCAGCCAATATGTTTCCCCCACACTGTGAAAATGATATCATAATATATAACACACATGAGCGCCGAGCATTAAAGGTTTCAGCATTATGGGGACACCTTGAAAAATGAAAGGGTTACCCATGAGGATGGATGGATGGAGCAGTGAACATGACGTTAGGAACGCGGTTATGTTGAAACAGAGTTACAGTAACCATAATGGAACAGTCCGGTCGCCACAGTGTGTGTGTTAAACAAAGACGTGGATTGAGAACTTCCTACATTCATCTCCTCATACCACGAAAACAAACCCATTCTTCTAAACGCTCCCTCACAATATGCTAATACTCCAGAATGGGGTCCGTCCCCCGGCGCCAAGGACATGCCGAATAATGACACTGATTCATCAGCAGCAGGACATGGAAAAACTGCATTCTGACATTGACGCTGCAGTCTGAAAACATTTAACACACGGCACAGAACCACGAGACAACTGCACAGAGCAGCGCCGTAGTTCAGTTTATGTTATGGTTCAGGTTAAGGTTATGATTTTGGTTCAAGTTCAAGTTCAGGTTCTGATTTAGATACAGGTTCAGATTCTGGTCAGGTTCAAGTTCAAGTTCTGGTACAGATTCAGGTTCAGATTCTGTTTCTAGTTCACGTTCTGGTTCAGGTTTAGGTTCTGGTTTTGGTTCAGGTTCTGCTTTAAAAACAAAGCAGCTCCATATACAGAACTTTCTGAAGTTCTAAATTGAATTTAAGCTTAAAATCTATAAAACCCCACCACTACGGAAGCTCCACCTCCCCTCCTACCCACAATGCTTTGCATCTCTCATGACTCCAAATACAGGGTACAACCCGAACTTCAGAACCTGTTTGACAGAAACAAAACACACCAGGTAGCATCAGATATAAAAATGTAAAAATAAGGATGATGAAAAAAAAGTGCTGATTAGAGCCTAAACCCAGAAGAACATCATGGAGAACCTGATAACCTTTCACCAGAACATTTCGGCAGAACTCCTGCAGCTAGTTGGCGGTAAAGAATGAGACACATGGAGGAACAATCAGAGTTCCAGACCATAATGAGCAGGTGAATCAATGAAACCTACCAATCCACAGAACTCCCACACCCTGCTGTAAAACGTTCTTGTGCAGCATTAACATATCCTAATGGAACATCTCCATCATGTGGAAAGATTCACCTCACAACAACAGGTCAGGGGTCACACCCACCATAATGGCCATGCTATGTGGAGTTTGTATGTTCTCCCCATGATTGTGAGAAAGTTCTTCCTCCCTCAGTTCAAACATAAAGCTGCTAAATGACCCCAGGTGTCAAGTTGGGAGAATTGTCTGTCTCTGTCTTTTTGTCTTTCTGTCTATGTGTCCATCTTTCTGTCTGACCCTCTGCCTGTCTTTATGTCCATCTGTCTGTCTCATTGTCTCTCTTTCTGTCTGTCTACATGTCCGTCTGTCTGTCTCTTTGCTTGTCTTTTTCTCCTGTCTCTTTGTAGGTCTTTCTACGTGTCAATCTGTCTGTCTCGCTACAGTGAGTGCAGAATTATTAGGCAAGTTGTATTTGAGAGGATTCTGTTTATATTGAACAACAACTATGGTCTCAATCCACCCAAAACACTAATAAAAATCAAAGCTTAATATTATTTGGATGGATGTGATGGAACATGGTCCTGCATTAAAATCCTGTTTTTCTTGAACGATACAGACTTTTTCCTGTATCACTGCGTAAAGAAGGTGTCTTCCAGAAACTGGCAGAAGGTCTGGGAGTTGAATTTCACTCCATCCTCAACCCAAAAAGGTCCTACAAGTTCATCTTTGATGAAACCAGCCCTTACCAGTACCCCACGTCCACCTTGCTGGCGTCTGAGACGGAGTGGAGCTCTCTGCCCTTTACTGATCCAGCCTCGGGCCCATCCATCTGTCCCATCTCTCATGTCATTAGTCCATAAAACCTTAGAAATATGACAAAACTGGTGGCAAATGGCATCTTGGCAGCTTCACGCTTGATTTTCCTCAATTCATGGGCAGTTATTTTGCCCCTTTTCTTCTGCCCACGCTTCTTGCGACCCTGTTGGTAATTTGCCATGAAACGCTTGATTTTTCGGTGATCACGCTTCGAATTGGCAATTTCAAGACTGCTGCATCCCACTGCAAGACATCATTATTTTCTACTTTTTAGGCCGTTTAATAAAAGTGTGTTTTTTTAAAAGAAATATTTCTTTTATATATTTTTTTCTCTGTGTGTGTGTGTCTCTCTCTGTGTCCATCTCTCTGACTGTCTCTCTTGGTCTGTCTGTCTCTCTGTCGCCTGTTCTTGGTGCTGAAGGCAGGTTTGTGGACAAAGGTTCTGTGGAGTTTTATTTCATCATTAAATGCAGGAAGGTAAACGTTATAATAACACTCTTACAACATTGCATAGATTTAAACAGTTCTGTTTAAACGCGCTGTTTATTTTACAAAATACATTTTAATTTATATTAATCTCAGAATAAAACCGATATATAGATATACCGATATATATATATATATATATAGAGAGAGAGAGAGAGAGAGAGAGAGAGAGAGAGAGAAAGAGAGACTTTTTGACTTTTGAATCAGCTTTATTTCAACTAAGGCAAAGTTTCAAAGGGTATCAAAGAAGAGACTTT
>JAOUQT010335312.1:0-13172 GCA_025769995.1 Xyliphius kryptos | reverse complement strand
ATCAGCGAGTCCAGCTCCACACCCACAACATCACCGGCCTTACGGATCAGTTTATTAAGTCTGTTGGCATCTGCCACAAATATAGGATAGCACTTGCCACCAAAGACTCATAAAAGCATCTCACTGAAGTTATTTCAATGCTAGCTATTAGGGGTGTCCTAACTTTACCTCATATGTTCTTTAAAAATTACAACAAAGTTCTTGTTTACCAGTAAATAAATGAATTTATTTTATAGAGACAAATAAAAACAAGACTAGACATAGATATGTGAACATTTCTTACTGAAAAACTGAATATTTAATTTGGTGTCTTAATTTTTTTCATATGGCTGTACATACATGTTGTTCCCACACCGTCCTTTTTGGAAAGTAGCTTTATTTTTATTATAAGGACAAAATATATAAACCTTTCAGTACAGAAAACACAATTATATAATATGTCATTCATGGATGTATTCGTTTATATGCAACGCACAATGTTGTATTTCATTCACAACTGTCACATGAAATAGTTGAATACATTTAGTGCATGACTGAAATAATTCACTCATATTTACATTATATGGGCACAAATATCAGTTACATGAAGAGCAGATTTTTCTATATCCTGCCATCTCTTTATTTTTTTCTTGCCTTATTTGTTGTTGAAGCGCGAGATGTATAGCAGCGACTGAAAGACAGCTCCAGGCAAAAGAAGAGCATTTACAATGGATTTTACTGTACAATACACATTCCAACGTATCTGTTGCCAGATAATCACATAAATAGCATATGGAATGTAACTAACAACTAACACCACTAGGTTCGATGCAATGACTCTAAAAGCTTTCATTTTCTGATGGTGCATTTTTCTTCTTTCCACTTCACTTGCATTACGTTTCTTTAGTGATGCTAAAGTTGCCACACCACAGTACAGTATTACAAAAATCAAGCCTGAGAAAGGTACAACATATGCCATTAATGCAGTCGTTTGATTCATAAATACATTCAATAATCCAAGAACAGGGGAGGTAATCCAAGTAAAACTCACACACGCTATTTTATACCGTAAATGTTTTAGTGTTGTATAAAAAATGGGGTGAACTACAGCTAGGTAATGTTCCACACAGATCCAGGTGTGGAACTGGGCTTGTGCCATTAAGCTAATTATCTTAATGTAACTAGAGGCATTTGGCATATTGACAATTATACATACGCATAAAATAATGGATGTGAATATCAGGTTAAATTGTAGCAGGTCAGAGGATGCAGAAACCTTCTGTTTGCTTATTGCCTTCCTAATGAGCCATAGAGCCCAAATATTGATAGGGAGGGTGATAAGACATATTGCCCCCACATTAAATCTGTAGCCAGTTAAGCACACATAATCACGGTTTGTACTTTCCATTAAAGTGTTGTTTGAACAGTTGGATGTTATTGAGGTGCAGTTGTTTCCACTGAGTGCCATGCTGATTTTAGGAGTGAGTTTTACTGTTGTTACTGTAAAATATTAGATTGTAAACGGCTGGGTCAATAGTTAAGGCCCTGGATTACTGATCAGAATGTTGGGGTTCATCACAGCACTACCAAGTGGCCACTTAGTCTTTGAGCAAGACCTTTAACCTTCCCTTCTCCAGGGTATCGCCCTGTGGATGTACGTGTGCTCTCACTTCCTAACAAGTTGGAATATGTGAAAAAAAGGATTTCACTGTGCAGTAACTTATAGGTGTCTAATAAAGATTTACGCACTGCAAATTTTGTTATAGATGTTTCTTTTAATGAATTTGAATTGAGTACAGGGTTCTACTCATTCTTTTTTAAACAAACATGTTGGCAAGTCAGTAAAGAAGGCAACATATCCCATAACCGACAACATTTGTAAAAAAATCTTACAGTAATTTCTGTTTTTTTACTTTTGTCTTGGGACGACACTGTGTCGCAGTGGATAGTGCTGTGGCCTCACAGAAAGTAGATCCCTGTACTGAGCCCTGGTTGTGGCGATCCAGGAAATTTCTGTGTGGAGTTTGTATGTTCTCCCCGTGTTTGCATGGCTTACTCCAGGTACTCCGGTTCCCTGCCACAGTCAAAAGACATGCATGCTAGTTTAATTGCAAATGCTAAATTGTAATATAGATGACCGTCCAACAACATTCATTATGTAATATGGTGCTTTCATTACTGGCATACAAGCATCTCTTTAACATTAAATATTACAATAATACAATTAATACACAATCAATAATAATACAATATTTTAAACTGATTTATTAATGCATTAAAGAATAAACATATATAACAGTGTTTGTTACATATAAATGTTACTGTATAACACATCTAGCTTTAAATATTAGCAACTGATGCATTATGCTTGGTAGGGAATTTATACTGTAATATAAATAAAGCAGAAGAATTTGTAATGTCATATCTTTAATACAGATATAAAAAAATATGTTGTAAAAAAAATAAGTGTAGCTGTGGCATTCAAATGTCTCGCAGGTTTTGATCTATTATCTCATACTCTACTCTGTTCAGTAGCAATAACAAGGAGCTGGCTTTGCTTTACATTATTTAATATTGTTGTTTAAGTGAGGACTGTTCACATAATCATATTTGCATTAGAGAACTTGTATTTCTAATATACGTTTAATGTATATAATTATGCTTGATTTCTGAATGCAGTATTTTGTTTTATTATAAATATGGCAAATTATAAATATATTCTTCTATTAACCAAAAGTGTCATAAAATCAACATTCATATAAGTTATAAAATCTGTATTATTGTAGGTTAACAAAATCAAGTATATTAATAATAAAACATAGCTCACCCACATCAGATTATCGCATAATCAAATGTCTTCGTTTTAGTTTTCCACCAGTAAAGCAAAAAAATTTTTTTAAATATCTACACAAGAGGAAAAAGAATCATGACATGGTGGTGAAACTCAGTCAGGAAAATACTATCAATCATTCTTATTGATCTCAACTATAAATGATTATCAATAATGGTAGGTTTCTATAACTGCAGGTTTATGTTTACCAACTATTGTTTAATGTAAAATAAATACTACTATCTTAAAGTAAAGATAATTCATTGTACCTGAAGTTCAGTCCTGTTCTGAGACTGGTCCTTAGATACAAAATTCAAACAAGCCTCCTGTAATAATAATAAAATGTACTTAATAAACTTAATAAAGTTCCCATTTAGAATAAAATGCACACAACAGCCAGTTATGCCACTGCTGAATTATTCTTATCCATTGGAGAAGCACAAGGAAAGTCAGGTCACATGTAAATTAGTTATGAATTTTGCAGACTTTTTATACAAAGCCGCCAAACGTTTTTCTCAAAGCAGGTGTTCATTTGACTAGTGATATGGACGAATCAGGAATGAACACAGAATGAAAAGATTCAAATAATATTAACCTTATAAACACATGTCCCATTTATTATTACAGGCTTGTAATCATTTCTGCTTGTTCTCTTTCCATTACTGCAGACACAGTATACGATTTGAAAATGCATTTGATTTGAAAAAAATAATATGGAAATGCAGTACTACTGTCATATATTTGTGGACACTCATCATGGACATAATTTTCATTGCAATATTATACATTCAGTTTTATATAATAGCATAAAACAAGAAGAATTTGGTGTACTTACCCATACATGGTCAAAATATACATTTTCCTCTAACAGTTACTGTATGTCCCTTAGCAAATTATAATAAAATAGATACATTTTATTTGATACATTAACAACAAATCTTAAAGTGCTACAATGTTAAAAAGCATCAACATGAAGGGCATGAATATCAAAGAGGGAAAACTAACACATTTTAAAATTGGTTTTGAAATTGGAGTGGAGTAACAGTACATGTGGTGTCTTCGGAAGTCCAGGCAGCAATTATGGCAAACTTAACCTTCATAGCTTCTAAAGAAAAAGGTTTTGAGTTCTTGTTTAAGCCCACTTAATCGTCAGAGGTGCCTTCTGATGTTCTGGAAAGGCATTTTAAAGACATCATGCAGCAGACCCACAGGCCCGGCAACCCATAGTGCTGAGCAAGACAACGACTCTAAGTACACAAGTTGTTCTACCATAGAATAGCTAAAAATAGACTAAAGTTAACCAGTTATTGCTGCACAGGTGGCTCACACCAAATAATGAAAGCAAAGGTTTGCATACTTTTGCCCCTTACAAATATGTAATATTGGATCATGACCAAGTATAATATTTTTGTTTATATTTGTTTAACTGGGTTCTCTGTATCTATTTTTAGTACATGTGTGAAAATCTAATGTTTTAGGTCATATTTAAGCATAAATATAGAACATTCATAAGGGTTCACAAACTCTTAAGCGCCATTGTGGTGCTTCCATCATTACATCATTTTTTTTTCTTGCAAGCCAAAAGATTAACTGGTCACATGCACATACACTTGGAAAATAATTAATAAAAGAAATCACAAAATATATATTCCAAAACTGTATGAGACATTTTAAAACATGTAAACTGTTATTTCTGGGAGAACCAGAGACAGTACAAACAAAAACAAAAATCTTAAAGTAATGACTATTTAATAACATGCAGTCTGGAATAATACTGGAATAACAAGGTTAATGATGAATTATTGATAGGTGAGTTTAGGACTACTGAAATTCCAGGTAAAATTGGGATGTTTGGCAGATTTTTTTAGCCAGATAAATCTGTGTGACTAAGCCTTTAACACAATGCTTAATATGAAAACAGGAGATAATTCACAGGAGGTGAAAAAGCAAAAGGGTTATTACATATGAGGTATATTAAGTGGAAGAAAAGAAATGAATGAATGTTATATTTATCTTTTGTATATACTATGTTTACTAGTTATGTAATTGAGAAATATTTATTGTTATTTGGTGTATACCTTTAATACAACGAGGTAAAGAGAACAAACATCAAAGCATATGATAGATTTATGGTTAAAATAAATGAATGATTTCGACAACTATGGTCACATTTTGAAATATGTGCATTTAATAGTGTTTTTATGAGGCTTCTTAAAAAAATAAGGGGCTACTCTACAATAGGATATATAGAACATGCAGGCCTTGTATTCAGTGATCTATCAACATAAATGTAAAAATTGATGCAACTATTAGAAATACATTGTTAATAAACGTGTTATTGACCGTTTGTGTTGATCCGGACGCCTATACCGGAGAACAGTGATTAAATAAAACAACTAAAAATGAGAAACAATTTTAGATAGGGGAAATAATGGAACCTAAGCCGTGCCTCCCTGAGATGATAAGAGGAACCAGACTCTTAAGGAAAGATGGTAGATGATGGGGTAAAGTACAGCCAGATAATGTTCCACACAGATCCAAGTGTGTAACTAAATTTATCTGTTATCTGTTATTTGTTAAAACCACAAAGAAAACATTTTACTTTAGTCAATGACAAAGTTCTGTTAAAATACTACTGTTTTTAAAATCACTGATGTGTTTATTTACTGATTTTGCCAGAAAAGTTAATACAACATGGGAAACGATTAATGACTAGATATAGCCATATAATGGGCAACTAACATAATCAACAGTCATGGCCTGCATGTAGTTAATTGAGAGCCTGTTAAAATTACTCCATTGTGGAGTTCAAGTGATAGGAAAAGAAATACTATTATCCGCGTAGATCATAGAAGAAGTAGAATGCAATAATTGTCCAGGAAAAATCAGCTCTGGGAAAATCGGAGAAAATGTCTGTGTGAACACACCATATATGCAATAAACACTCAAAAAGTATTATTGCTGAAAACAAGATGTGTTGACAATTTTACAGTTTGCTAAAGAACACACTGCATGGCCTAAAGAAATGAAATGCAACATTCTATAGACAGATAAAAGCAAAATTGTTTTTATTGGGTTTGAAGTGACCCAGTAAAACATGGGGATGTTTCTCATAATTCAGGCCCATTTATCCAATACCGAGCACCATGCACCAGACTAAATATATAACACTACTGGAACAGGTCATGTTGCAATATGCTGAAAATATTTGCCCTTAAAATGGGTGTTTCAGTAACACCACGACCACAAAAACAACTGCAAGCAGGCAATATCCTTTTTCCAGACCAACAAGATTGATGATGTGAAGTGGCCTAACCTCAGTCTGAATGGAAAT
The DNA here is from genome assembly GCA_025769995.1 of Xyliphius kryptos. Lineage (NCBI taxonomy): Eukaryota > Metazoa > Chordata > Actinopteri > Siluriformes > Aspredinidae > Xyliphius > Xyliphius kryptos. The sequence goes on along the minus strand of JAOUQT010335312.1, from coordinate 7,029 downwards.
TTGTGGAGAGACATTAAAAATGTTGTTTTTGATGCAAATCACAAGAATTCAGAAGAACTGTGCAACGTAGTGCAGTCAGCTTTGGTTGAATGTTAGTTGACTCCATTTTATACAAAAATACAAAGATAATAATATATAAAATAAACACAAAAACGCAACATATACACACACATTCAAAAACACTGCCGATACAGACACACACCGACAGACAGATACATAGACAGACATGGCAAGGCACAGCCCCAGTGCAACCAAGAGAGGGATTTTAATTTCAGTCATGCCTCTACCATTAAATAACTGGAGCGCCGAGACAGAGGCAAAGAATTGAGGGGGCCAACACAAAAAGGAAACAAAGAAACAGGAGGGATCTGGACTGGGGTCCAGGTTTGCTGACGGGCTGAGGGCTTCTTCTTCTTCTTTTTGGAAATGAAGCTGCAAGGCTTATTAATGGTACAAAGTACCAGAAGAGTATTACATCTGTACTTGCATCACTACACTGACTACCAGTAAAATACAGAATTGAATACAAGGTTTTATTTTAAAAGCTTTGCATAGACTGACACCGCTCCACAGACATAGAGAATGTGTGTGCATATTAACACCATATTGTATATAAAAATAAATATATTTATATTTATATAATGAATATAGGGAGGCAAGGTGGCACAGTGGTAGTGCTGTCGCGTCACAGCAAGACGGACCCAGGTTTTGCAAGGATTTTGCCTGGTTGCGTGGGTTTCCTCTGGGTATGCCGCCTTCCAAAGATATGCATGCTAGGTGAATTTGAGATGCCAAATTGTTCTGTTGTCCTAAGCCCAAAAGGGTGACACTGAACATTGAACTGTTCAGGATAGGTATCCTGCATAAAACGTGCAGGCAATGCGAGTAACTCACTGTGGTGACCCCTGGTGGCAGGAAAAAGACAAAAGACAAAACATAAATAAATAAATAAATAAATAAATAAAATACAAATTTCGAATACCATGTGTCTCAGTGGTAAACATGCCTCTATCCCAATTTTTATACATAAATACTTGTAAAAATGGTTTTATCTATGACATTCAGTACCAGAAACGACTAATTTTAGGCTAAGACTTTAGTTTTAACTATAAGAAAGACATTAAACAATAAAACTTACCCAAAAGAATGTGATAAATATATTGTTTTTATTAAAATAAGTTAGGATGAACTTCAAACCTGAAATATATACATATACTATATTTCTAAAAGTATTAGCTCACCTGCTTGACTCACATATGAGCTCACATATAGCATAGGGTTCAATATGAAGTCGGTCCACCCTCTGCAACTAGAACAGCTTCAACTTTTCTGGAAAGGCTGTGCACAGGGTGTAGTAGTGAGACTTTCTGACTATTCTTCTAATTGTCCAAAATGTCTTGGCATGCTCATGCATTCATACACCTGTGGCTATGGAAGTGATTGGAACACCAGATTCTGTTCATTTGGATGGGTGAGCAATGGGTGATACCTTTGGAAATATAGTATATATATGTATTTTTTTATTTATTCGACATAATAAAGCCCACAAAATTATATCACTTGATAATTATTAAAAGAAAAAGCTTTAATTTAAGTACTTTAGTGCAATTTATGATTGTTAAAGGTGTGAATTACTTCATAAATGTAGGATCACTTACACAAATCAGAGTTTAATGCATTCCTACATAATTCTAACATGTGCATCAGCTGTGTTAAGATAAGTAAGGCAATGCTGTTTGTAAATAGGTTAAAGATAATAAGTATCACATGCTAAGGCACTATACATAAATATTATTGCAAATAGACTTTAGTCATACAAATCAAATTCAAACCAGACTATCTATGAGTCCAGAGTACACCTGTAAGTAACCAACATTTCGATAAGAGATTTAGAAAATGTAAAAATGCTTACAAAGCATCCAGATTTTCCACAGTTACGATAATGCTTATCTCTGCAATGTTCCATCTAGTGGTATTTTAATATATGCATAAAAAGAGAAGGTAAGAGAACACAATCTTAAAATAAACACTGTGGCATTTATATTGCCCTTATTGTACTAAACCGTGCTTGTGATATGGTAAGAGTTTTTAAAAAGCCTTTCATTAATAAAAAGTATTTATAATGCTGATGCAAATCAGAGCATAAAATTGTTGTCTTCTTAAAACAAGCACAGAGAAAATGTTTTGGGAAAGCAGGTGGTCATTTGACTATTGCTATATATTAGCACTGACCACAGAATGACAAATCACTCGCTGATTTAAATCAAATCTAACCTCCTGCACTCCTTTGCTGTTTTTATTTAGACCGTATGCTAAACGTATACAAAAAAGCATATTCTTTGGCATAAAGTACACAAGGATTCACACTGTTTTCTGAGACCCCACAGAGACCAATGAACTATAGGATGGGCCATTTACATGGATACATACAGATTATATACATGGGTTGGACAATGAAACTGAAACACCTGGTTTTAGACCACAATAATTGTAAATAATATTAGTATGGAGGGCCTCCTTTTGCGGCCAATCATCAATTCGTCTTAGGAATGACACATACAAGTCTTGCACAGTGGTCAGAGGGATTTTAAGCCATTCTTCTTGCAGGATAGTGGCCAGGTCACTACGTGATGCTGGTGGAGGAAAACTTTTCCTGACTTGCTCCTCCAAAACACCCCAAAGTGGCTCTTGATACATCACAAAGACTTGCTGTCTTGTTCACAGGTGCACCAGCAAGAGGTGCACCAACAATTTGTTTATTTTACAACCAAGGAATGCAGAATACTATCTCTGTTGAAAGTATGTCATGAAGAATTAAGGCAGTTCTTAAGGCCAATGGGGTCCAACCATTTACTAAGAAGGTGTACCTAATAAAGTGACCGGTGAGTGTATATTTCAAGTGTTTCTGTCCAAATATTTAAAATATGCACTTACTGGCCACTTTATTAGGTAGACCTTTTACTTAGAAGGTGTACCTACTAAAGTGGTCAGTGACTGTATATTTTAAATACAGTATGTATAACACAATTGTACAGAAACTCTTGAAATCCCCACTAGACAGCGCTGTCAGACAAAATTGACAAAATGACTAGTAGTCACTACTACCGCTAGGCTATTAATATTAATAGAGAAGTGTATTTCCTGAATAAAAGACTGGATGGTTGGGCTTAGTGTTGCCACACGTCCTGGTTTTCTTATTTTCCCAGGATTCTTCTCTTCTTTTACTGTCTGTCACGGAAAATTAAAATCATCCTTCTCAGGATGCCTGCGGTCCAGTTTTTTTCTGTGAAAATATACTTTCATTCACATATTCATTTATCTTTAAATATATACAGTATATATATTCTGCTGTTGCATCATAAGCTATGTTTACATGTGCACAATTTCTTAATCAGATTAAAAAATTTAAAAAAAGGAAATGTAACTCAAATAATCCAAATATAATGAGCGTACACATGCACCAGGATTTGTTCGGAATAGCAGCAGTTTGACATGCGTAGGGGTGTAATTTCCCTAAAACAAACAGAAGAATTTGTACACCAATAGCGGAATTGCCACACATGCACAGTCAGGTTATTTTTTCTAATCTGAATCGGATTAAGTGTTTACATTGACTTCTTTCCGAATAAGGATCGGCATAAACCACCCCTCCCGTTCGGAATAGAATTTCATTCCGATTGAGCTTAATCCTATCAGAATCTTCTGAATGACGTGTTATTTCAATCGGCCCTTTTTTCTGAATATTTGTGTCTATGTAAACATAACCAGTGTTCTATTCTCCACACCAACATAGACAGGTTGTGCCGGATGCTTTTATTTGATTGGTTGTTATGTAGCTAGCTGTGTTCCTAAACATAATGAAAACTCACTTCCTAGACAGCTGTCTAACTAATGAGAGTTTTCTTAAGTTTCAGGTTATTCGAACACTTATATAAGGTTATTCGCCTTTCGCATATTAAGCGAACATGGGTAGCGTCGCAGCATTGAGAACAATAGGACAGGACAGGCAGGTGTTGGAGATGAGGTCGGCTCAGCACTTTCTCAGTGATAGTGTGGGTACCTCACTAGAAAGAGAGAAATAGCAAAGAATAAATAATTAGAAATTATCATTTTAAATAACTAATTTAAAATCTTTGGCATGTGTTAGATTACAAATTCCAATGAGCCTAGCAAGAGCAACTTAGTAAAAATAAGCTCCAGATGGGAACTACAGGAATGAGGGCTCCCTGAGACACAAGAACATCCAAATATTTCAATTTACCAACACACTAGTGCCCATAACCCTCCAGATCCGCACCATTACTTAGGAGGAGCAAAACCTATGAGCAGAATGCTTGACAAATATGTCTTGAGTCTAGATTTACACATTGAGACTGTGTCTAAGTTCCGAACATTAACCGGAAGACAGATCCATATAACTTGAGTGCTTTGTAAGACAAAGCATTGCCACCTGCTGTAAATTTCATTATTTCTGGAACCTTAAAGCAGCCTGCATATTTGAATGTAGTCGAGGTGGATCATAAAAAATTAGTAGTTCACATAGATATTGTGGAGCGAGACTATTTAGAGCTTTACGGAATCTAACTGGAAGCCAGTGAAGTGTAATTAATATAGGGGTTATATGATCATTTATTTTTTTTGTTCTGGAAATAACTCTGGCTGCAGCTTTTATATCTTTCATAAACACCTGCCAGAGTATCCAGGCAGAGAAACATTACAATAATCCAATTTGGAAGTAACAAAGGCATGGATTAGTGTTTCAGCATTATGGAGTGTCAGTGTATTTCTTAGCTTAGAAATATTTCTAAGATGAAAAAAGGCTGTCCTGACAATGTTGTCTATCTGAGCTTCAAATGAGAGACTACAGTCAATAATAACACCAATAACACCATCTTTTACTGCTCTAAGGGAGTAATTAAACTACTATCCAAAGTTACTACACAGTCAGAAAGCTTATTTCTATGTCTCTGCAGTCCAAGAATGAGTACTGCTGTTTTTTATCTAGAGGCAGCATATACAAGGAAAAAAGCAGTGGGCCTAAGACAGAACCTTAAGGGACACCGCATTTTATCAGGCATCTCACAACTTATCAGGCATCTCCATTTAAACCTACATACTGATAACCTTCCAACAAGTGAGATCAGGTATAGACTGTTCCCTTAACTCCTACAACATTATAAAATCTATGAAGAAGAACAACATGTTTAATGGTATCAAAAGCTGGCAAAACAAGAAAGGATACACAGCCCTGATCAGAGGCTACTAGAAGGTCATTACCCTATTAAAACAATGCTGTCTCTGAGCACTGATTAGATCTAAAACCTGACTGATTGAGTTCAAAGATGTTGCTCACATGTAGGTAGAAACATAACTGTTGTGCTGCAGCCTTTTCTAGTACCTTATTGATGAAAGGGATATTTGAGATTGGCCTATAATTAGAAAGTTGACTGTGATCAATATCAGGTTTTTTTTTAATTAGACTTAGTTTATAGGATGTAGGTACTAAACTGTGCTAAGCGAAGAGTTGTCATTTTTAGTAATGCTCACTTGTACCTGGTAAAATCAGTTTTAAGAATGACGTGGGTAAGGGATCTAGTAGATTCATGTGATTAACTCTTTATCATCTATAATCATAATCATTTATAAACTCCATAATATTAGCTGTAGAATTATATTGTATTACATTATCAGTATTAATTTTTATTCTTATATTTTCAATTTTTCATTAAAAATGTTCATGAAGTCATCACTACTGTATATTGATGAATATTGCCTCATGACAAATGACAAATGAATATTAAAATCCCCAAAAATTATGAAGTTATCAAAATAATGATTCAATTAGAGACAAAGTCTGCACATTTCAATGAGAAATTCAGAATATTGTCCAAAGGTCTGTAAATAATAATTATTAATAAGCTACAGCGATATGGTTTTATATGTGGTAAAGTCACTATATATTATTTTTTAAAGCATAACCCAAACAAACCTTGGTATTTCTTCTGACACTGAATACAACAGTCACTGCTAAGTTTCAGATTGCAATGGGGTGATGTCTTCTCACTGTCAAACCTTTAGTGATGCATTTTAAATATCACTGCTCAGTGTGCAACCACTGTCTGGAACTAGCTATTTTCCCCACATAAAACAGGAGAATAACATACATTTCTGACTGTTCATACGCTTGACCTACAAACCCGATACCAAAAAAGTTGGGACAAAGTACAAACGTAATAAAAACAGAATGCAATAATTTACAAATCTCAAAAACTGAAAATGTCATCCCAATAGAACATGGACAATATATCAAATGTCAAGAGTGAGACATTTTGAAATTTCATGACAGATATTGGCTCATTTAAAATTTCATGAGAGCAACACATCTCAAAAAATTTGGGATGGGGCAATAAGAGGCTGGAAAAGTTAAAGGTACAAGCAATTGCAACTCATTAGGTCAATTGTCAATGACATGACTGGTTATAAAAAGAGCATCTTGGAGTATCAGTGGCTCTCAGAAGTAAAGATGGGAAGAGAATCACTAATCCCCCTAATTCTGCGCCAACAAATAATGGAGTGATATCATAAAGATGATATGTCATCTATGTTCCATTCTAAATAAAATATGGAATTTTCCACATCATCGCATTCTGTTTTTATTTACAACATATACTTTGTCCCAAGTTTTTTGGAATCGAGTTTGTACAAAATATAACCCAAAGAATGAGAAGCAACAAACAATGTGAACAATGTCAAACAATACCAAACACACTGACAATGTGCTTCTCATCTAAAGAGTAATTATGTCAGATATTCTTTACTACAAAATTGTGATCATACCTTTTCCAATAGTTGAACAATTTCCTAAAATGCCCATTGACGTCTTACATGGAAACTCCAGACACAGAAATTGTCCAGAGTTGTAAAATGTAGATAAAGTGAAGCGACATGAATACTTTCCAAAGGCACTGTATAAACTATATATATATATGTGTGTGTGTGTGTGTGTGTGTGTGCGCATCCAGAATGTAT
>JAOUQT010335296.1:0-13173 GCA_025769995.1 Xyliphius kryptos | reverse complement strand
GTTTTTATAAACGGTGTTCTGTAATTTGGCCACTAGATGGCAGTATTAGATTTGGAAAGAAATAAAAGCACTCGATTGTGTTGTAAATCAATCACATGATTTATTTGGAATAATGCGACGCCGTCTTACTGTTTTGTATTTAAAAAAACAAAACAAAAAAAAACACCGATCGCTGAGTAACAGGTTACCGGTTTCTCCATCAATCAAAAGATGCCATCTAGTGGCCATATTGCAGAATAACGTTTATAAATCACAGCCGCAACGGGTTTAGTGCTTATTTAGAACTGGCTCACTGTTTATATCCCATCCATTATCTTCCGGGGTCCCGAGAACGTCTCGGGCGCTGGGCAGATACACCCAGGACAGGGCGCCAATCCATCGCTGGGCACACACTCACTCACAAACACTATAGGGGCAATTTAGAGGATTCAGTTTACCTTGAATCCATGTTTTTGGACTGTGGGAGGAAACCGGAGAACATGGGGAGGACATGGAAACGCCACCCAAATCTGAATCCAAGAGCTGAGAGGAGAACATGCTAAACTGCAGTATTATTGTTCTTTTTTTTATATTTTAAAACTATTATTTTTAATCTTTTAATTATTTACTGCAGTATACTTTTTATTTTTATCACATCACGTCTCCACGTTTTTTTTTTTTTGTTTGTTTTTGTTTACTAATGATTTAATTAATAAATATCCTTTTGGAATTTTAACTATCCTTTTATTACTATTATTTTTCTTATTTCTTTTTTTTTTTTTTATTTTGTTATCATTTATTGCAAGATGAAATTTTTTATTTTATTACATTACATCACGTCTTTAGATGTTATATATTTTTTGTCTTTATTACTAATGATCGATTTAATTAATGATTCTTGTCTGTTTTGTTTTGTTTTAAGAAAAATTTTTGTAAAGGTTTTTTTAAGAGGTTTATTTGATTTATTAACTATAAGTTTATCCCGTCTCTTAGATTCGTTTTATTTGATGTTAATACGATTACTTACGTTACTTTGACAATTTTATTTTATTCTGTATTTTCATTTTGCATTATTTATCTTTAATATAAGTATTTTTAAATGATTCTGTGACTGTGTGTAGGTTCATCTTTCTTTTGGACCAGTTGTTGCCTTATTTGGTTCCTGCGTGGGATTACAGCCCGGGATCCTTCAACCAGATTAAAGTGAGTGTAGCTCCCTCTGCTGGAAATCAATTGAAATCATATTAATTTTCTCCTTTCACTGTTTTTATGAATGATTAATGATTTACAGGTTATTGATTTTGTGTGTGTGTGTGTGTGTAACAGAGTATAAAGCAGTTGTTGTTACTCTCTAAACGGCGATCGGCGCTCATCAGTCAGTGTCTGAAGGATTCCGAGTCGGGTAAACCCAGCGCCATGCCCCGACTCTACATCAATCGCCGCCTGGCCATGGAGCACCGGGATAACCCCAACCTCGATCCTAGCTGCAAAAATGCAGTCTTCACTCAGGTGAAACACACACACACACATGTACAACAGTATTAAAATCACCTAAATTATTCCTCACATTCCATTTGAATTTGGTTTCTAGTCTCTGAGGTCTCACTCTGTTGTCAGATAACTATTCCTGTCTCACAATCTCAGTTCTGATTCATCCCGAATCTGTTGGATGGGTTTGAGATCAGGGCTGTGTGTGGGTCAGCCAGCGTCTCCACTCCAAACTCACTAAAAAGTCTTAGTAGAATTTTTACACAGTCATGTAAGAACAGCAAAGGGCCTTCCCCAAACTGTTTCCACAAAACAAGAAGTGCAAAATGTACAGCGAGGTGTTGAATATAGCATCTGTCTCAGACAGACTGAACAAAACACCTAAAGAGAGGTGTCCTGATACTTTTGTTCATAAAGACGTGTTTGTTTGGTGTGACAGGTGTATGAGGGCTTAAAACCATCGGACAAATTTGAGAAGACTCTTGATTACAGGTGTGTGAACACACACACACACACACACACTCTCTCTCTCTCTGTGTATAATGAACACTTGTTGTGTTGTGTGTATCAGATGGCCTGCGCGTCATGATCAGTGGTGGGAGTGTAAATTCATTGCTGAGGGAATAATCGATCAAGGTAACGCCGCTCTCTCTTACTCTAACTCTCTTTTCTTGTTCTTTCTCTCTTGTAACTTTATTTATTTAAAAAAAAAATGGGGGGGGGGCAATCAAACATGCATGTCCAAAGTCTGGTCCGCGGTACGATTCCAAACGGTCCGGCTTTATAATAAGTTCTTTATGGCCTGCAAGCTCCGTCAGAATAAATCAATAAATAATGTTGTATGTAATTCCCCTTTTCACCACATGATGGAAGCACCATTCTAATACCATGTTTCCCTCGTAAATAAAACCTAGTAGAGGTTTTTCTAAATTGCATAAGGCCTCCACTGACAGTAAGACCTGGCAACGTGTTTGTGCAGTGGTGAGCTCCCCCTGGTGGCTGAAAGCTGCATTATTATCCCTGCTACTGCATGAATATTGTAGTGTATATAATAAACTGATTAATTTTGTTCAACAATAAATATGAATAATTCTTCATGAAAAAAAAGACCTAGCAAGTCTTTGTGCAGGGGTGAGCTCCCCCTGGTGGTCGGAAGCTGCGATACAATCCCAGCTACTGTACAAATATTGTATGGTAAATAATAAACATTATTTAGTTTTGTTCAACGATGGTGAATTCCAGAAAAGTAAAAAGTGTTGACACCCCTGATTGAGCTGTAGAAGTCCCGTTTAAAGTCCCGTTCCCTCTTTGTTGATCTGATGATCAGCTGACCCCGTGTGTCCATCGGTCAGCTGTTGGTTAGTAATCACATTGAACTGTTGTGGTTCAGGTGGTGGATTTCGGGACAGTTTAGCCGACATGTCTGAGGAGCTCTGTCCCAGTTCGTCAGAGTGCTCCGTTCCGCTGCCGTTTTTTACCAGAACCTCCAACCAGGTATTTAAATTAAACTCACTTTTTTTTTTTTTTAGAACTTTAGTGGACGGTGAAACTCTGCTGGACTACACGGTTTAATAAATCACTGCTTTCACTAACTTGGGTTTTTTTTTCCTGTTTTGTCAGGGAGCCGGAGAAGCGAGAGACTTTTACGTGCCGAACCCGTCGTGTTCGGATTTTCAGAAGTTGGAGTGGATCGGTAAACTGATGGGTGCAGCTCTACGTGGAAAAGACTTCCTGGTGGGTGGTCACACTGTCTGGTCATTTAAAGTGACCGGTAGCTCAGCGGTTAGAGGGTTGGGCTGGCAATCTAAGGGTTGTGGGTTCAAATCCCAGGTCCACTGAAGTTACCAATGTGGGTCCTTGAGCAAGACCCTTAACACTCAATGACCCCCAATATTAAGTGGGATACCTGTAAGTCACTTTGGATAAAAGCGTCTGCTAAATGACCAAATGTATATCATTTATAATAAAGGACGGCTGGTTATACACTATTTAATTTAATTAACTACCTCCTGTTTTCATTTAGTGTGTAATAAAATACCAAAGTGCTAAATGTAATACTTATTTTAATATTACCTGATTAAAAAACATCTGAACCTCAGTGGGGAACTTCCCCAAACTGTTCATACTAAGTTGACTATACCTGGTAGCTGGGTGGTGGATCCACAGTTTGAGTCACTGTCCACTTTTCTTTGGTCCGCTCATTTTTACCAACAGGCTCATTAGGGCGCCATCTATTGGGGAAATGCAGGCATAGCAGGGAAAAGAAACACAATTAAGATGCGGTAATATAATATTTTGATAATGTAGTTTAAATAAGTTTGGCGGGCCGAATTAAAGTGCCTAATGGGCCGCACCTGGCCCACGGGCCGAGGTTTGCCCACCCCTAAAAATAAAACTCAATCAAAAACAACAGATTTGTTTTGGTACCATCATGATCTTCAGCATTCTGTCGCTCTGATCTGGAAATGCAATAACACTGTGTGTGTGTGTGTGTGTGTGTGTGTGTGTGTAGGTCCTGGCACTGCCCGGTTTAGTGTGGAAGCAGCTCATTGGAGAAACCATCAGCTGGAATGAGGACTTTTTAGCTGTGGACTCCGTTCTGGTCAGAGACACAGAAGAAAGAAATTGTGCCAACACTGTGTTTACACTGTGGCCTTTAATTAGAAGTGTGTGTGTGTGTGTGTGTGTGTGTGTGTGTGTGTGTGTGTGTGTGTGTGTGCACGCAGGTGAAGCTGTTGGATGCCATGGAGCACATGGATAAATCCACGTTTGAGTTTAAGTTTGGACAGGAGCTGGTGTACAGCACCCCGCTGAGTGACGGGCGACTGGTGGAGCTCATTCCTGGCGGCGGTTCGGTGGTGGTGCACTACGAGGAGCGCATGGAGTTCATTCGCTTGGTGCAGAAAGCCAGACTGGAGGAAAGTCGCGAGCAGGTACAGTACACACCTGCGTACAACTCAACCGCTCAAAAGTTTAGGGTCACTTGCAAATTTCCCTCTTTTTGAAAAAGAAACCCAATTTCATGCAATTTACAAACAATATTGTTTATTTTACCATGAATTAAAGTATCAGATATTTTTTAAAGAATAAAAATATTTGTATGAAAGCCTACAGGATTATTTTGCATATAGTCTTATTATCAGTGATTCTCAGTCCTCCACTATTTTGCCAACTGTGTTTACAGTGTAACCCATCGGTGCAGTGAAACACACACAAACACACACTTGTGAAGTGAGAACACGTGGGCAGCCTTGTAGATGGTGCGCAGGGAGCAATTGGGGGTTAGGTGCCTTGCTCAAGGGCACTTCAGCCGTAGTTCTTGGTGGGACTGGGAATCAAACCGGCGACCTTCAGCTGCCGCAACTGCACCGAATTGGTTGTTAGGACCCCCTTGTTCAATTGTGATGCACGGATGAAAAACGTTACACTAAAAGGTGAGCATAAAAGGGAGCACAACGTTCTAGGTTAGTTCAGTATCTGAAGCGTCAGCTGCGACCGGCCCATCGCAGTCGTTTTCTTTTTATGGGTCAGTGTGAGGTTTGGCTTTTTCTTGGCAATTCTGCCATGAAGTCCAGCATCCTAAAGTGGCCTTTTGACCGTTGATGCTGACCCTGGTGTTTGGCGGGTTCCATTTAGTGCAGCTGGCAGTGGATGACACGTAAGGCGTCTTTCTCTTAAACTGCACACTCTAAGATATTTATCTTCTTGCACGGTTGTGCATTGGGATCTTCCACTCCTTTTTCTGTCCTTGTTAGAGCCAGTGTGTGTCACTCTTTGAAAGGAGTAGTTAACGGCATGGTAAGATGTTTAGTTTCTTGGCGATATCTGGCATTGAGTCGCCTTTCGTTCGTAACACAACAACGGACTGACCGCTCTCAAAAGAAAGTTGTTTCTTTCTGGCCATTTTGAGTCTGTAAGCAAACCAACAACCGCTGATGCTTCAGATACTGAACTAACCCAGAACACTCAGGTATTAGTGTAACAAATTTCAGTTGTGCATCACAAGTTTTCTAAAAAAAAAAAAAAATTAAGACTCTTGTTGCCTCACAAAATGTAAATGTATTCACAGTAATGTCTTATTGTCTTAACGATGCTGTGAATGTCACAACTACACAAAAGTAAACTTAACTGGATTTTGGTGTTTAAAGCTCAAGCTCACATTGTCCTCACATCCCGTTTCCATAGCAACACCTTGAGGGACTCAAATTTTGGCTGCTGGCACCTGGATTCTGACATGAACTGATTACATTCTGTTGGTCTCCAGTTTTACATTTAACTTCATGTTTTTGTAAACGTTAACATTACACACACGGACGTACACTCGGATCTTTAGATCTGCGTGACGATTCACTATAATTATATAATCATAAATTATTATACTATACGTTTTTTTTTCATAGATCGCAGCGATGCAGGCCGGCTTGATTAAGGTTGTCCCTCAGGCCGTGCTAGATCTTCTGACCTGGCAGGAGGTGGAGAAGAAAGTGTGCGGTGATCCTGAGATCACGGTGGAGGCACTTAAGCGTCTCAGTGAGTTCTGAGCTACACATACGCACGAACGTCAGTCAGATGTGAAGTTCAGTTCCCTCTGAGCTGCTAGAACAGAGTTCATATAAGATTCTGGGTGTATCTACAGTAACTATTTATATAATTCGAGTTCACAGATGCTGGACAGGAGGACCTGGTTCAGAATCTCCATTCTAGTTTATCATATACTGATTCATGTAGCTTGACTTTAGAGTTTGGTGTGGGTTACTTAAGTTCTTTAACCCCCAAACTTTTTTTTCCTCTTCGCCTCTCTATTAATGTGCCTGGACACAGAGCTCTGTCAAGAGCCCCCCTCTCTAACTATGACCTTTTGTGTCTCGCCCTCCTCGTGCGAGGTGTCAGCGGTCATCTTTGAACATACAGATAGATTTGTATGGAATTTGTAGTTCTATAATGACGTTCTGTTTACATTCTCTGTTAGTCTCCTGTACGCTGTTCTTGGATCAGGACCATGGACAGAGCATTTTTTTTTAAGGAAAAGTCTTGATTCATATAAATTAATCAAATAAATCTCTCTCTCTCTCTCTCTCTCTCTCTCTCAGCTCGTTATGAGGACCTGGAGCCGAGTGACATCAGAGTGCAGTATCTGTGGGAGGCTCTGAGCAACTTCACCAATGGTTTGTACATTACCAACAAACTCTAATATAAAAACAATTTGATTTATAAATGCGTTGACTGAAAGCAAACTTGCTAATAAACTCGCCTTCCGCGTCATAATCCAGTCCGTTTTTTAAAATGATCCCTAAAAGATTTTTGGTTTCTTTAAGAATCAAATACTGCCATCTAGTGGACAAATTAAAGAATGCAGTTCATGAAAAACTTCGAAAAAACAATATTTTATATCGCGTATTTATACGAAAGCGAGGCGCTCAGCGGTGTGGCTTAATTTGAATGTCACGATATATATACACTGTCTGCGTCTCTGATCATATCTGTAGTTCTACAGTTTCATTCTGTAGTCCATCTGTTTATACTCTCTGTAAGTCCCTTTACTTTGTTCTCTGATGATCAGGACCCCCACAGAGTGGGTATTATTAGGGTGGTGGGTGGTTCTCAGTACTGCAGTGACACTGAACTTAGGGGTTGTGTGTTAGTGTGTGTTGTGTTGTGGTTTTAGATGATTCCTCCACTTTACATGCGCCTCGTCTAACTGTGCACAAATGATGTGGAACCTCCCACACGCCGCACTGTTTCTCATCCAAATCAGAAAAAGACTCATTACATCGGAAATGATCACCATCACCACCACGCTCTCTCACACACACACATCACCATCGCGCTCTCTCTCACACACACACACACACATCACCACGCTCTCTCTCACACACACACATCACCATTGCGCTCTCACACACACACACTCAGGAACGCTGATGCAGTCACGTTATTTAGGTCAGCGTCTGACTCAGAACTCAGAGGATCGACTGCTGAAGTCGTTGTTATTCATAACTGACTCCAAACGTTAAAACGTCTCCACCTGAGTCATTAATGCCGCTGTACTCCGAAGAAAACATTTTAATAAAATACGTTCCGCCATCTCTGCGGTCTCGTTTTAATTTGTTCTAATAGTCCAGAGGCCACTAACAGGTGGACCCGGGTCCGGACCCAGACGGTGTTGCGGACTCAAACCACTAAACTATAGATTTAATTCATCCATCCGTTATCTTCCACTTATTCCTCTATGAGGGTCACGGTGGGGTTCCCCCATGCCCATCCAGGGGGGAACATCTTGGGTGCTGGGCAGATACACCCAGGACAGGGTGCCAACCTATCGCTGGGCACACACTCACTCACACACACACACACTATATGGGGCAATTTAGAGCATTGAATTTACCTTAAATCCATGTTTTTGGACTGCGGGAGGAAACCGCATGCGGACATGGGGAGAAAATGGAAACTCCACCCAGATTGGAATTGGATCCGGGAACCCCCATCGCTGAGTGGAGAACATGCTAAGGACTAAGCCACCATGCAGCCCCCTTTATATATATATATCACTACATTATAAATGTTCTTTGTCCTCAGAGGACCGCAGCAGATTCCTGAGGTTCGTAACTGGACGGAGTCGCCTTCCTGCCCCCATCTACATCTTCCCTGATAAACAGGGGTAAAACAAGCCCCGCCTCCATCTCATGTTTTGATTCTAAGATATAAATCTGCTGGTTGATTAATTCTGATTTTGTGTCGTGTTCAGATCGGAGACCACAGACGCTCTCCCACAGTCTTCCACGTGTTCCAGCACGCTGTATTTACCCAGATATCCCAGGTACCTTTCTGTTATCGTATAGATTAAAGTCTTATGTATTTAAGTTTGTCATATTTATGTAGGATGTTTTTATTAGTCGATTCATTTAGAGCAGTTTTAATGTCGGATATCATTATGTATCATTACATACTCAGTTCTGATCATCAGTATAAATATTTATATTAATAAATACCATGTTGAAGCCACATTACAGGAGTTTTGATGACATCACGTTTAAAATTCCACTCTTGCGTCCCCCGGTGGCAAGTGTTTTTACAAAAAAAAAAAAAAAACGTTTTAAATCGTCCCAGGGGTCTTTTATGAGTTTGCGGTTCAGACTCGTGTGAGGATAAGTTAGTTCTGTCCTCGGTCTCTGACCGTCAAAACCTAAACGCGGTAACATCACAAAGGAAATCACGAGAAAGCCGTATTCTGCACGACGTGCAGCGGGGTACAGTGACATCTCTTTCCCGTGATTTAATCCCAATAATACACAACCTCGAGTGTCTTTTTGCTTTTATAAAACACTTTTTATATAACAAATTTAATAAAATAATAAAAAAACAAGGTTTGATTCATAAATGCATTGACTGAAAGCAAACTCGCTAATAAACTCTCCCCCTGCGATATAATCCAGCCCCTTTTTTCAAATGAATCCTGAAGCAAAAATTCCAAAAAAAATTCCAGTTTCTTTAACAACCAAATATTAATATTAAATATTAACATTCAAATTACAGAATGCAGTTTATGAAAAAATTCGAGAAAACATATTTTATATTGTGCATTTATACAAATGTGAAGCGCACAGAGGTGTGTGTTATTGGGAAGGTCACGGCTAGACAAGTGGCTCAGCCAATCAGATTTAAGAACCGAAACTACTTGTTTTATAAATATTTATACATACATAGCCTCTCTGCGTTGGGGTGGATCTGGTTGCATATTCTCCCCGTCTCCATGTGGGTTTTCTGGTTTCCTCCCACAGTTCAAAAATTTGGATTTAAGGTGAATTGGCTGCTCTAAATTGCCCCTATATAGTCAGAGAGTCTGTGTGAGTGTGTACCCAGCAATGGATTGGCGCACTGTCCTGGGTATATTTGTCCAGTGCCCGAAAAGTTCTCCTCTGGGTGGGTATGGGGAACGCCTCAGTGACCCGAGTATGTATGTGTATATATATATATATATGGAACCACTTTAGAACCTTGCACTGATTTATTTTATTGTAACTGTGATGTAATTTGCGTAAAATCTTATTTTGAGTCGCTGTCAGGTTTGCTGTGATTGACTCCACCCTTTACGCCCTCCATTAACTTGTAAAGTATTCGTCCTGCACTTCGCTTCAAACGTATTTTGAAAACTAAAACACGGGGAACCCACTAAACTCAGTTATATATAACAGCTAAATGTTCTCTCTCTCTCTCTCTCTCTCTGTGTGTGTCTCGCAGTGCTAAAGTGTGTGAGGAGAAGCTCCGCTACGCTGCGTATAACTGTGTGGCCATCGATACAGATATGAGTCCGTGGGAGGAGTGATCTACACATGACTCACCCACACGCCTTCAAACATAACTGTAACCCACTCACAACCGTTACACAACCACGGCCGAACATCTGTAACGTCATCAGTACAGCTGTTCTCAATAAACATGGTGTAAACTCCCGAATCCTATGAGTGCACTCACGACGCGTCAGACGGTTTTATTCAACATCTCGCGCTCCGTCCCTCAGATCCCGCCCACTCAGAGTTCACACAGCTTTAAATCGGGATCATGGGAAATCAGACAGATGTAAACATACTGTCGATATTTCACACTAATGTCTTAATGCGCGTTAATCTGAGTTCTGGTTTTCAGGTTTCGATCTTAAAAGCAATATTTGAAAATAAAGAAATCACTGATTCTGTCTGAAACCACAAACGATATTTCAGCCTGAAATGCAGGTCGCAGAGTTAATTAGTGAAAATTACGGTATTAATTGAGTTTCACCGCCGTGAAGACTTCTCGTCTCTACAAATCAAACGTTTGTCACCAATTTAACCAAACGTTTTAATACACAGGTTTGATCTTTGTCTCAAATCCAGTTTACATTTCGATTCCAAATACCGGGCGTCTTCAAATTAATGATCGGTGGAGATCTGTGTTTGGAAAAGTCTGACGTGTTTAAAAAGGTTATAATGGGAGTGAAAATGGATGAAATATGAAAATAAAACGGTTCTCATACGAGGCTGACATTTAAACTGAACGTACAGAATCTGAATTCAATAAAAGGGAAATGTGTGTGTGTGTTGTGTGCGTTTACTATAACATACACATTATATAATCTCTGCTTCTGCCTCTCTGGACGCACTCCCGCCCCTCACTCCACTCATTTCCAAGCACAACAATGCAGCGCCACCTTGATGCCGAACCCGTCCAATACACCGAACTGTGCTCCACTTGAACTCCACTGCGTGCGCTCACATTCCTGAACAGCAGAGGGCACAATAGGGAGACTATTCGCATGAAGCACCACCACAAACTTCCGACGATAAGGAAGCGCAACAGACACGTCGTGCCGAACAGCGTCCAGCAGACACGGCCGGGCAGAACCAGGCGCGTTTCTTCTGGACGCCGTTCGACACGAGGTGTTGGTTGTGCGACCGCAGACAGACTGCGCTCCACATTTATGATGACAGACAGACGTAGTTGGGCTGTTCTCTTTCTGTAGGTTCTGGATTCTTTACTGAGCCACGTTTTCGACGCCACGCCCCGTCGGTTAAGCGCCTTACCTTACATTGACATTTGGTCCTGTATGCAGATGCTTTTATCCCATGCATCCCAGTTTTAACGATTTGGGCTGTGATACTGCCCCCACCTGGAGCAAAAATGGTTAATGCTTTGCTCAAGAACTCACACTGGTCACTTTAATGGACTCGGGATTTGACGCCCTAAAGTTCAGACTGATCATCCAGCTCCATAACCACTGAACTACGACACCCTCCCACTGCGGACAGAGTCACATGACCCAGTGACCACCCTGTGATGGGGAGGGGCCGAGGACTGAGGACCAGAGACAGGAGTTCACCACACAGAACAGACTTTATTGTTGACATACAGAAACGGCAGGCTTTACAGCATTGCGTCACCAGCGTGCGCTGTACCCGGTTGTAAAGGGTGCACACATTCAGTAGGTGGCGCCGTTTCAGATGCATTAATTAAGCGTAATCCAAGTCCATTACCAACAGCTCTACAGAGTCATGAGCCTGAACCCAAAAATCAGTGGGGGGGGGGGGGGGGGGGGTTATCTTTCTTGATGGGGCATCATCAACAGTGTAGGACGGCCAGGTACAGATTGTGTAGCGATCAGATGTCCGTATTCAACAATGAAAGGAAAAAACCTACAGGTCAGCAGGACTGCAGCGCCACCACCAGTCCAACAGAAATCCAGGTTCCATCCCATAATCGTCGTAGCCTAACGGCCTACCGTGACGTATTTATTATCTCAGAGCTTCGAGCGGTCAGTAATGTCCTATCTCACATGTTTAAACACCGCCGGTCCTCATAAGCTGCTGTTGTGTCGGGGATTTCTGAGGGTCACGTTTTAAAAGCGTACATACACTTTAGATCCTGCCAGTCGAGTAATAGCTGCTCTGTGGGGTCCGGATCATCAGAGAACAGAGGAAAGGGGCTAGCAGACTACGTGGATGGACTACAGAATGGAACTAGAACTACAAAGTCAATCTGTATGATGCATTAATGGACTGATGCAGAAACAAAGTGTTCCTAACACCCTGTAGAACATCTCGGAATCTTTTAATCCCAGGTCGTTCCGGAGGCTCCCTAAATGTAAAGATCTGATTTAGTGAGCGTTTCCTCTGCGTGTTTAATGCCATGCTGGGATGTTGAGTCAGTAAACATGCAGAATTACATCGTTCGCAGCTTCTAATCTAATTAGGAATGTAATTACAGGCTCTGATTAACTGTATTCCCAAAAGGTGGGAACAGATGTGCTCATAAATCTCCCGAAAATCCATTTTACAAATCTCACAGGCCTTCGGCGCAGAGCGGCCCGGAGCGTCTTCAGCGGACAGCAGAGGGAACAATTTTTGGAGTTAAACGTTTGAGTTCAGATTTCATCCGACGGATTATTGTACGCTGACTTCATTTATGTTCTAGCTTTAGTTACGTGTTAATTTTAAAGATAATTTTGACAGTGGATTTTACACACGACTCGGCCGAAAAACATCAAAATACAAACGTGTGAGCGCCTCCCACTGGATCATCGCTGCATGAGCGATTATGTTTCAACAAATTATTAAAGAGATGTTGCTCAGTTTCAGAGGCTAAACTTTTGAGAGAGGAGTTCAGGGAACCTGAACTTACGCAGGAACCCCGTTTAGAATTTTTGGGATGTGCTGAAGAAGAGGCAATACCATCCATCCATTATCTTCTGCTTCATCCTGTACTAGGGTCGCGGTGGGGTTCCCCATGCCCATCCGGGGGAGAACGTCTAGGGCGCTGGGCAGATACACCCAGGACAGGGTGCCAATCCATCGCTATCCGCAAGATCAGATGGAGGAAAATCGAGTTTTGAAATATTGAAATGATCTATTTTGCCTACTGTACTGTACAGAGGAGTGTGTCCTCCACCTGTAACCCCTCCATGCAGTATAACACACATACACACACACTGAGTGAGGTAAGCACACGGGGGGCGGCCCTGTATACGGTGCCCAGGAAGCAATTAGGGTAGTTTGCCGAAGGGCACTTCAGCCGTAGTACTTGGTGGGAGCAGGAATTGAACCGGGGACCTTCAGGTCGCTTAACCACCAAAATAGGGGGAGCACACTTGTGTGAAATAAAGCTGTCCAGTTACAGCAACACTGATTGTGAATCAGTTTCACTTGCTGTTGTGCGAATGGAACAGACAACAGGTAG
>JAOUQT010335286.1:0-13173 GCA_025769995.1 Xyliphius kryptos | reverse complement strand
GTTCACTACGCTCTAGTGACAAATGTCGCCTGGTGACGCCAACACACGAGGCGCCAATTCATTCACCACTGCTAAATGGTGGAACTACCTCTCCAACAACATCCGTAAGGCTGTCTCACTCAACATTTTCAAGAAACTTCTCAAAACCCATCTTTTCCACAGACACTTGCTATAAAAAAATAAAAAAATAAAAATTTGCCAGATTGAGTTATGCGCAGAGTTGATAGTGCTGCAGTCTAGCTGTTTCTTTCTAAAAAATACTGAATACTGACTTGTGTTGTTCTCTCATTTGTAAGTGGTTTTGGATAATAGCGTCTGCTAAATGACAATGTAAATGTAAATGTCTATCCAAAAACTTAAGATTTTTGGTCATTTAGAGTTTTTAACTCTTACTCATTACTTTACCGGTCACATCTTTTGGATGCAATTCTGAGAAAATCTGTCTTTATGTTACAGCCGAAACATAAGTCAATGTTTGACAGTGTGGTTCCCCCCCCCGAAAAAATATTTTAACTAAATAATGGAAAAGAGGTGTAACTGTACTTCGCTTTGCGTCGTACCCAACACGCCCTCTTTATTATAAACCTGTGTGTCCCAATACTCCACAAAGTGTACTATGGGTAACTAAGTAATGAATCTGCCCTAACGACAGACCTCTCTGCGATGTGCACCTGCAATGTGGATGGTCCTATGGGTTAGAAAAGGAGAAAACTTCTTAAGAACTGTAACGCAATCAGTATCCTTACAAGCACGGTCCACGACGACTCAAAGAACTCTCAAAGATAAACGCAACATTTCGAAAACACAGAAATAAAATGAGGCCATTTTAAACTCCGGGATCTAATGGAGGCGGTCAATGGAGTGTGTGGGGCCAGGACTCGGCACTGGCTTCACAAATTAGAAAACATTGCAGAGACGAGGCCTAATCACCACGGCGCTGTCACCTAGCAGAAGGAGAGCTGGTTTAATTTACGCCGCCACATCAGTCACCGCTCGGCCCATTTTCACTCACTCTCGTTCACAGCGTGCGGCGGTGACACGCTTCCTCGGCTCACCGTCCCACGACTCATTTTTCACGTGGTTCCAGTCGGGACCCTCTCAGGGCAAAGATGTTATTAGTGCATGTGTGCAGGCAGCATGGGCGAGATGAGTTAATATGAAGACTAGGAAATAAAATGGTAAATTCTGTCTCGAACATGCGGAGCAGAGGTTTCAACGGTGAACAGGTGAACATGACACTAGAATATTTGGAGATATTTTGGACAGAACCTTGAGTACTTTAGTAAAGGCTCCGGGCACCTGGTGTGGTTATAAAAAGCCGGGATAAAACCATTGAACCACACTGTGTGCAGAATCATCAGGCAAGTTGTATTTGAGAGGATTCTCAAATCAACTTTGAAAATAAAAAAAAAAAATCAATTTTTTTTTTTTGATTTGGCCATCTTAGGAGAATATCTGTTTGTGCAGGTAACAATTACTGTTCAGAATTATTAGGTAACTTAATAAAAACCAAATATATACCCATCTTACTTGTTTATTCTCACCAGGTAAATTAATATAACAACACAAAATTTAGAAATAAACATTTCTGACATTCAAAAAAAAAAACAAATCAGTGACCAATATAGACACCTTTCTTTACAATGACACTCAAAAGCCTTCCATCCATGGATTCTGTCACGTACTTTATCTGTTTACGATCAACATTGCTTGCAGCAGCCACCACAGCCTCTCAGTCTCCCTCCCTGTAGAGCTCACATTTTATAAGGAACCACAGGTTCTCTATGGGGTTCAGATCAGGTGAACAAGGGGGCCATGTCATTGTTTTTTCATTTTTTGGACTTTAACTGGCCAGCCACGATGGAGCATTGTCCTGCATGAAAATCATGTTTTCCTTGAACAATACCGACTTCTTCCTGTACCACTGCTTGAAGAAGCTGAAAAAAACTGACAGTAGGTCTGGGAGTTGAGCTTCACTCCATCCTCAACCCAAAACGGTCCCACAAGTTCATCTTTGATAATACCAGCCCATACCAATACCCCACCTTCATTTTTCTGGCATCTGAGTCGGAGTAGAGCTCTCTGCCCTTTACAGATCCGGCCTCGGCCCCATCCATCTGGCCCATCAAGAGTCACTCTCAGTTCATGAGTCCATAAAACCTTAGAAAAATGAGTCTTAAGACATTTCTTGGCCCAGTCCTGACATTTTATCTTATGTTTCTTGTTCAACAGTGGTCATTTTTCAGCCTTCTTTAGCATGGCCATATCCCTGAGTATTGCGCACCTTGTGCTTTTTGATACTTTAGTAATGTTGCAGCTCTGAAATACGGCAAAACTGGTAGCAAATGGTATCTTCACGCTTGATTTTACTCAATTCAAAGTTTGCCAATTTCAAGACTGCTGCATTCCTCTGCAAGACATCTCACAATTTTTCTCAAAGGAAAATAAAGTTGCCTAATAATTAAGCACACCTTATATAGGGTGTTGTCATTAGACCACACCCCTTCTCATTACAGAGATACACATCAACTGATTTACTTAATTGGTAGTTGGCTTTCAAGCCTATACCTGTGGACAGCTTGGAGTAGGACAACATGTATAAAAAGGATGATGTGATCAAAATGACATGTTGTCATTTGCCTAAAAATTCTGCACACCGTGTAATATGAAAACGCTCTGTTTCATATCTCTTTTGGATTTTTGATGTCATAATTCCTAAACGTGCAGTGGTGTGAAAAAGTGTTTGCCCCCTTCCTAATGTCCTGTTTTTTTGCATGTTTGTCACACTTAAGTGTTTCGGAACATCAAACCAATTTAAATAGTAGCCAAAGACAACGAAAGTAAACACAAAATGCAAATTTGTGTTTATTTTTATGGGAGAAAGAAAATTCAAACCTAATAAATGGTTGGGCCACTATTAGCTGCAACAACTGCAAACAAAAATTTGCAATGAAATTGCAATGAATCTTTTAAAGTGTCCTGGAAGAATTTTGGCCCACTCATCTTTGGAGAAATGTTCCAATTCAGTTACATTAGAGGGTTTTCGAGCATGAACGGCCTTTTTAAGGTCATACCACAGCGTCTCAATATGATTCAGGTCAGTACTTTGACTAGGCCACTCCAAAGTCTTTTTTTTTGTTTTTCTTCAGACATTCAGAGGTGGACTTGCTGGAGTGTTCTGGATCATTGTCCTGCTGCAGAACCTGCTGCAGAAAGTTCATTTCAGCATGAGGTCACGAACCGATGGTCAGACATTCCCCTTCAGGATCTTTTGGTAGACAGCAGAATTCATAGATCCATTTATCACAGCGAGTCTTTCAGGTCCTGACACAGCAAAACAGCCCCAGACCATCACACTACCACCACCATATTTTACTGTTGATTAATGTTGATTTTGCTCAGCAGTGGTTTTCTTCTTTGAACTCTGCCATACAGGCCATTTTTGCCCGGTCTCTTTCTGATGGTAGAGGTATGAACTCTGACTTCATCTGAGGAAAGTAAGGCCTGCAGTTATTTGGATGTGGTTGTGGGGTCTTTGACCTCTTTGAATGAGGTGCGCTCTTGCAGTAATTTTGGGTGGCTACTCCTGGGAAGATTCACCACTGTTCCATGTCATCGACATTTGTGGATAATGCCCCAAAGCTTTGTAAATTGCTTTATAACCCTTTCCAGACTGATACATCTCAATTAGTTTTTTCTCAATTGTTCCTGAATTTCTTTGGAACCCGGCATGATGTGTAGCTTTTAAGGATCTGTTGGTGGACTTCACTTTGTCAGGCAGGTCCTATTTAAGTAATTTCTTGATTGAGAACAAGTGTGGCAATGATCAGGCCTGGATGGTGCTAGAGACCATGTACTCAGTTGTGATAAACCACAGTTATAGTATGTTTTAACAAAGGGGCAATTACTTTTGCATGTTCTTCCCATTCTTGTGTGGCTTTTCCACCTAAAATTACTTTAGCACACCCCGTGCCAGTGATTAGGATAAGTGGCTTAAACCTTTCCTTGCCGGAGGACTGTAACACAACATTTAACCCTGCCCACCACCATATAGCGGGGTTTGATATGTTTGTTATAAAGACAACGGGTTGTTCAGTATGCTCTGTTCTAAAAGTCTCCACAGTAACTAACGAAAGTCACTACTCACACTGATATCATAAAGACAGGCAAACTGTGAAATCACAAAAAAAGGGCAAGCCTCAGATTCTGTCCATCGAATGAATAAACCGAACTGAGCTTCACCCTTGGCCTTCTTTGGCCTTCAGACCTCACAGCGGTGGTCCACTCTCATGCACCTTCTATGAATAAACGGAAGGAAGGTGGAGCGCCACATCCAGCAAATTAGCAACAAATTGAGAGGACAACGGGGATTCCGGGCCAAGCAGAGCCTGCAGAGAGACGAATGAGAGTGCACTGAAGAGCGGGGGATGGGTAACAAGGTAGAGGACGGTAATAGGAATAGGACGGAGGGGTGGGGGTGGGAGTGCGGGGCAGGGAATCAGATCTTCTATGACAATGTGCTCAAGATCGCCGCTTTATAGAACAAGCGGATCATCCGTCACAGCTAACAGCGCTGTCCTGTGGGGAAAAGCAACAGAGCAACGGAGGCCATTTATTAACACAAAGGAGGAAGTGGGTAGGGTAGTTACACACATACACTCACACAGATATATAAGCTCCAGCCTAGAGGGGTTATAAATACATTTAGCACCGATCGTTACTGCAAATATAAATATAGTGTGGATTTGCGAGGTGGCAGCATCTGTGGTAATTAATCCACGGCTGGATCTCACCGGTCTAAGGAATAGCATCACGGAGGATCAGAAAACAGCCAGACGACGGGGCGAAAAAAAAATCCCAATAAAAGGCTCTTTGACTGCAGAAGGTCAGCAGGTTCAGTTACAGTGCAGCATGATTACGCCCCGAGTGTATACCCAGGCTTTTTATAGCTGCCCGACCCTGATATGTGAAATGATTGCACACTGGAAGAGGCAAATTACAAAGCTACGTCAGCGATTTTACAACAAATAACCGTGCAAACAACTCAGGACGCGCTGCCACCCCCTTCCCCTATGAGCAGACATCCATCCATTAATGACAGTCAGTCGGCAGCGCTGCAGAGACTCCTGTTGTCCTGCATGCGATGCCCTCTTCCCAGATATTTAGGGGAAAGGTGGGGGGGGGTTAACATGGCTTCATAGTTGGACTTATCCCGAGTAGGAGGCAACGTATAATCAACCGGGCTCAGTTTTCCACCAGATGCCCGTTGATCACGGATGAGAAGGTTTCAGATTTTTATGTTACGATTATTATTGGGCGGCACGGTGGCATATTTGGTGGAATTTATATGTTCTCCCCATGTCTGTGTGGGTTTCCTCCTTCCTACAGTCCAAGAAAATGGATTCATGAATGGACTGCTCTATTGTCCCCATAATCTGTGTGTCTCAAGCCTTGTAGAGGATGAGGGCCGTGTCTGGACATGCATCCGGCATAAAACACTTGGCCGAGTCTAATATGCGAGTTCATCACTGTGGAGCCCCTGAATTTATACATTATCTGGCACTTGATGTTCTATAAAGGTTGCGGGGCGTTCCCCATGCCCATGCAGGGGAGAAAATCTCAGGCACTGGGCCAATACATCCAGGACAGGGTACCAATCTATTGCTGGGCACAGACACACACAGAGAGACTATAAGGGCAATTTAGAACAGCCAATTTACCTCAAATCCATGTATTTAGACTGTAGAAGGAAACCGGAGAACCCGGAGGAAACCCACTTGGACACATGGAGAACATGGAAAGTTCACCAAGATCGGGAGTCAAACTGGTAATCCCCAGTGCGGAGAACATGCTAACCACTAAGCCACCATGCTGCTCTAACCCTTAATAATAAAGGCTAAAACGATTGTCTAATAAAAAAAAATTAAAAAAATTATATGATCATGAAATGATAACCAAAATAAAGACAATGCATGGCTTTTGTTGAATATTAGCAGAAATATTCCTCAAAATACAAAATATTAAATTGTTCAGTGAAAATGAAGGTCGGGCAGCATGGTGGCTAGTGGTTAGCACATTTGCCACTTTTGATACATTTGATACTTCATGATGCCCTTTTTTTCAAAGGCAATGTTTCAGCATTTAAAACACTAAATATTGTTGAACTATATTAAATGATATTTGTAAGTTGTTTTGGCTTTCAGTTGTTGATATGAACTTTTAGGCTACTTCCATACACCAGCCAAAAATTCTGGAAAACTGGACCCTGCTTAATTAAATACCCCTGCCATAGGTGTTGGACAGGTTTGGTTCAGTGTTTTGCGTTTAGGGTTCTGTGTGGGTCGGTCAAACTCTTCATAGTCTCCATGCAGATTTACCGTTCCTTTTTTGAGATTTGTCCAACATACCATAATAAAGACATACATTATGCTTAAGTATAAATATATTATCAGTATATTGTTTTGGTTTATTTTCAGGAGTTTGGGTGTCTCAAACCTTTTTTTCAACCTCGTTTCAAGATAAACAGTTTGCTCCGGGTCACGTTAGGATATTTCCTCACTGTCCTTCACGGCTTCCTCCCCCACGGCTGCTTATATAACGCATCCAACGCTGTGTCCAATCCGTGGCTATTTTTTCCCCACAAATAGCATCATATGCTACTCTAACACAAACTCACACACACACACACAACCACACACAGAATAGTAAGTTTAAACCTGTTTGCCAGCGAGTTTCCATTTGCTTACAGTACATTACAAAAATCGGCGTGGCCCCTTTAAGAGGCTGCAGTGAGGCAGTCATCCTTCCTCTCTGACCCAGTTGCTCTCCTTCTCATCTCTCTATTCTCTACCTCTCTTTGGGATCAGTGCTGTCTGACACGTAAAAACTTTAATACCATCAAAGGCGCCTGAGAAAGTGCCGAGAATGAAGCAGAGATATAAAACGGCGAGCCTTAACCGCTCAGCCTATGGCTCGGCGAAGGAGGCCGCATGCGGATGCCCTCGCGGTGAAAATGCAGCCGGCTTTCGCTCTCGCCTTTCCACACATCACAGAGGGGTTTAAGTCTGCAATCCGGCATTTTATTCGCAATCTTGCCGCGCTCTGCCCTTCGTTCCCACACTCCCATTTCTTTCGAGAGGCACTTTGGGAAGTGTGCACGGCCAAAACCAGCCATGCCGCTCGTTCACCACCAGGCCTGGGGCATCATCCAGCGTGTGAGCCGTCATATCGTCATATACACACTATTCTACATTTACACCACAACAGTCAAAGCTGAGCTCCAGCGAATGGATCTCTTGGTTTGGCGGCGACCACCCAGCCCGAGTAAAGGATCACACAAAATGAGCTCATGACCACGAGAGCATCACATCAACGAGATCCAAAACAGAGAAACCGGTTGTTGGACTGACTCTGAATCGCCATGACGACAGCAGGACCCGAATGCCCCGGGATCGGCGGATTAAGTGATGCATCATGGTGTTACCAAACACACACATCATAAACTTATAGAACTCACTTGGAAACAAACTGTTACAGCTATACACTAAGCAGAAAATGAATCTTAAATCCATGAGTTAATTAATCTCGATATGGATGATTAATCTTCACCAGGTGGCGCTGGACCTCCGGCAAAGCATACTGGAGAATCATCCGCAGATATTCTGTTGG
Organism: Xyliphius kryptos; assembly: GCA_025769995.1. NCBI lineage: Eukaryota > Metazoa > Chordata > Actinopteri > Siluriformes > Aspredinidae > Xyliphius > Xyliphius kryptos. The sequence goes on along the minus strand of JAOUQT010335286.1, from coordinate 5,505 downwards.
AAATAATGACGGTAGGTCGTAAAATTATGAACAACCACTGAAACCGTTTCTCCGGAGCAGGAGGACGGAAGGCTCTTCTGGGCTCATGAGGTTTTATGGCTCTGCTTACCACGGCTCGATTCTTTTGCCCTAATTTGTCCGTGCGGTTTGGGCCGATTCGCCGGTCGCCTCGTTCAGTCTGACCACATCAACATGAGGCCTGAACAAGTGGGAGAGCCTTGGCAGCTGAGTGCCAGTCCAATAGAATGGCAGAGCTGAGTGCTCGACAACAACACGGCCCGCCCGCTCACGAACCAGACGAGCAGCCACAATGCTAAACCAATGCCTGTAATCTTACAAAAACGTGTCCTCAGAAGAGATTAAGAGACAAGTCCGGGGGAACAAAAAAAAGTATGTACAAATTGCTGTCAGCGGCACCTGCAGGAAAGATTCCGGTCCTGAAGGTGACCAACCTGCAGCAGCAGCAGTTTTTGTATTACATTTTATTACATCACTAGTAGCTTACCCGCGTGAAAGTTGAAAGGAAATTATTTTTGACGGACCCAAGTTTTAGCTTTACAGGTTCTCGCCAAGACCCCAATCCATCCAAGGTGTTGCGTTCGTAAAGGTGTTTGCCTTTTTAAGATATAAAGATTTTGTTTGTGGCTTTGAATTCATAGTTGTCCCAAATTAATAGCTGGAGTCAAAACACAGGATCAGCCATGATCCTGCCCCCCAGGAGCAATAAGGGTCTTACTTAAGAGCCCACAGTGGCAACGTTTATGGTGGACTATATATTTGAATACCTAACATTCAAAATTGATATCCCACTTTTTTTTCTTTTTATTATCCAGCACTTTGTGCACAGACCAGCTCTCGACATTCTCCAGGGACGAGCCACGTTCCACTTTAAGACATCTCTGTATTTGGGTCCATTCTCTTTAAAAACACCAGAAAAATAACATCCACCAGAACCGGAACCAAACAAACGACACATTCTTTCACAGCCAGCCCCCTGAGTAAGGTTCAGGTTTAAGTAATTAATTTATAGTGCTTTTAACAACAGTGTGTCGTCATGTTCTTCACAGTGCTAAACCCCCAAAGAGCAAGTCGCTGCGACAGTGTCAAAAAAAATAAAAAAGCGTTATGTTGTTTTTTAGGAAGAAACCTTGAAGGGACCATGGCTCAGTGAGGGAGTCATTTATTACATTTAATAATTTTTTTATCCAAAGCAACTTACAAGTATCCCAACTTGATCATTGGGTCAGGACACAGGGTTGATACAGCACCCCCGGAGCAATTAGGGTTAAGGGTCTTGCCCAGTAGTACCTTCAGTAAAACTGGGATTTAAATCCCAACAAGATGTTTCCAGAACCTTCCATTTAGGCGAAATATAATCCTTCCCATCCAGGGAATAACATTTGAGGGCTGTACGGATACACACTGAACAGGGTGCCAATCAATCACTGGGCACACTATTTATGGGACTATTTACAACATTTGAATCCTTAAATAGCTTAAATCCTTGTTTTTGGAGTGTAGATTCGGGATTCAAATCTAGATCCCTCAGCGCTGAGAGGTAAATGCCACCGTGCAGCCACAAAATTTAAAACAAGAAAGAAAAAAAATCAAACTTCATTTAACAAAGAAACAAAACTCACAACCTTTAAATCTTTGCTTTATAATGTTTATCAGAACTGAACACCTTCCTCAAATTCCTGCACAGAGAACCAAACAACACGAGTCTGAACCGGGTTCTGAATGCAGAGCAGACGTTCTTCTAAAACGCAGTCTGTTTCCAAACCCAGTGAAGAAGCAGCAAGCATTCTTCTTGTCTGGAACAGTCTCCAGAGACACAGCCTGCTTCCATCAGAACTGACTGTCTTCTTCAAAGGCAGCCCATTTTCAGAGACCCGATTCGGCTTCCTCAGCCAAATACCCTCCAGGAACTCTGATAACGACCTTTGCTGTCAGCTCACAGTGCTGCCATCATCCAGATGCAGCGTCTGCTTTCTTTAGCCACATGTCCTGCAGAAACAGAGCTGCTGCCTGCAGAGACAAACAAACCTCCAAAAGCAGATCTCGCTCCATTTGGTGCCGAGCCCAGAACCGGCCTCGGGAGAGACTCTGACTCCTGTACAGCGAGCTGTGTGTTTCCCACTGATCTGAATGAAGTTGGGATCGTTCCAAACGTTGCCAATGTGGCTTTTTTATCGTCTTCTTATTACAATTGTCCTCTTTAGGTTCTCTCTTTGTGAGAGACATGATGTAGATGATCTATCAACTGTGTTCCAGCAGATCGTCTGGACCCTTTCTTTGTGGTGTTCACACGGTTTTTGATTATTCGAGTACGCTAAACTGCAGAAATGAATTGGACGCAGCGTCATTGCAGGAGTGGATCAGACGCAGCATCGTTACAGGGGGTGGATCAGACGTAGCGTTGTTGCAGGAGTGGATCAGACGCAGCAGCGTTACAGGGGGTGGATCAGACGTAGCGTTGTTGCAGGAGTGGATCAGACGCAGCAGTGTTACAGGGGTGGATCAGACTTAGCGTCGTTGCAGGAGTGGATCAGACGCAGCGTTGTTGCAGGAGTGGATCAGATGCAGCGTCGTTACAGGAGTGAATCAGACGCAACGGCGTTGCAGGACTGGATCAGCTGCAGCGGCGCTGTAGGAGTGGATCAGACGCAGCGGCACTGCAGGAGTGGATCAGACACGGCAGCGCTGCAGAAGTGGATCAGACACGGTGGTGTTGCAGGAGTGGATCAGATATGACTAAGAGTATGTAAAGTAACAGAGTGTAAATGTTTGTATTCCATGTATTAAAACATCACCTCTCTCACGCTCTCTCTTACTGTGAATGTTCCGGAACGTCAGCATCTTCATTCTCAGATAACTCCACATTGGGGGGACCTGACCTGAATCTTCATTACAACTGAAGTCTGAAACCTTTGTTCCCTGCAGCTTCTGATCAGAAAGGTTTCATTTGCGAAAGCATGATGATCTTACCGATTCAGTTCAGACTGAGTAGAGCAGAACAGGATTCGATCCTGCAGCTCTCTGTTGTTCCACATGAAAAAAGAAGAAGTTAAACAAACTGTAGGAACCTCGAGGTCTGAGAGATAAATAAACATATTTTTTGCCAGGAGATGTTGAGTCACTATCACATTTTTTTTTCACTGTTCTGTTGTTCCTCTTATAAGGAAGTGGAGCAGAGAGCAACAAGGGTTCCTGAGCTGAGAACGTGTTTCAGAATAATCAGCTTCAGCGGAATACAGATGAGCCGAAGGGATGAAAGCGCTGCGCAGCGCGTTCACACCTCCTGCACATGATCAACACACAACTGCAGTCAGCTCCCGTACAAGAATAAAGAACCAGGATGCTTCAGATCAGAGTTCTTTAAATGCGCTGTAAGATGAAGCTGCGTCTGCAGAATGATGATCATCTTTAATAAAAAACAGAGAACACATCTAGAAGCTCAGCAGGAAGTCAAACCTGAGAGATTACAGTATTGAAATTTGGACCAATGCCATCAGAGCTCCAGATTAAAGATACCAGACTAAGTTACAGCCATCTGACAGCCGTTTACCAAAACAACAACACAACAAGCCTTAATGACTTATACACACAGGAACTAAACATAGAAACCTACACTACCCTGACGACAGCTCCATCCTCACCCGAACACAACTCGTTTCATTTTATCTTATTTTTATCATTCACTTAGTGGTTAGCATGTTCTCCTCTCATAATGGGGATCATCTGGGTGGAGTTTTCATGTTCTCCCTGTGTCTGCGTGGGTTTCTTCAGGATTCTCTGGTTTCCTCCCACAGTCCATAAACATGCATTTAAGGTAAATGGGATGGTCTATATTGTCCCTATAGTCCATGTGTTCTAAACCCAAGGGTGAGGGTCGTGTCAAGAAGGTCATCCGACAAAAAAAACACTTGCCCGAGTCTAATATGCGAGTTTATTGCTGTGGGGCCCCGTGGATGATAAACAGCAAAAAAAAAAACGCCAAAGAAAGAAATCTGAATAGTTTTGAATTGGTGCATCGATTAAGTGTTTATATTGCGTTTTTTTTATTTTATTTTGGCACTGGCCGCCACTTACCACGTGTTCGGGTAGTGAGGAGGGTTCGACCCGCCCGGTGTCATCCCTTCCACTCTAATGAATTAATGACTTATAAGCACATTATAGCTAGCTATAGATATGTATCCTGCCTGGCCGCTTAGGGAGGAGTCCCCAGTGAGCCTTGGTCCTCATAAGGTTTTTTCCTTTAAAAACAACGTAACGGAGGTTTTTCTTGCCGCTGTCTCTTCAGCTTGCTTTTTGGGGTTTAGCAACAACGTACTGTTGTAAAAAAGTGCTATATATAATAAATTACTTAAACTTACTTTATGTAAAGAGTAAAATTTACAACTAGTTATTTAATGAAGTGCAATTACAGTAAATTCTGTTTTTAAAACATTTCATAAAGAACTTAGTTTCACATTTTTGAGTATATAAATATATAACTTGGGACTCACTTCATGTATAGAGAAAAATTTGCAATGAGTTATCTACATGTTTACATAGGAATACAGGACACAGAATAAAGGAAGCTGAGCGAGCAGAGGGCGCAGGTGCACGTGGGACAGGTAAGATGGGAGTAAGGATTTGGGATCATGTACCTGCTACCTGTTGGCTCCTCCTCCCGGCGTGTCGCGGCTGGTCTCGCGGCGGTATGACGTGATGACGTTATTCCACGGCTGGTGACGGTTCGTTCCTTTGATGTTTAAGCCGCGGCGGTGGTTTTCTTTCTTGTTACCGAGAACCAAACCGTGTTTTTAGGAGCGGCAGCGGCGGACGGAGCGCCGGGTAACCGAGCCCTGCGCAAAGCGGCGGCGCGTTCACGCGGAGTCACGTGCGTGCTGTCTGTGCGCGCGTGTGTGTGATAGAGCGAGAGAGAGAGAGAGACCCCGCCCCCTCTCCGCTTCCTCTCGCGCAGCGCCGGTCCGTCTGGCGGGGAGAGTCCCCGTTAACCCATGTCTCTGTTTCAGAGCTTACAGAACTCCCAAATCTGCAGCGCCGCCCACTGTGGTACCCACTGCTCCCCCCAAACCCGCACCCCACCAACGTGGACACCTGCCCATGCACCCACGGCATTCTTTATTCACCTATAAAATATCAACATTTAAAAAAAATCACTTAGAATAATAAATGGAAGGATTTACATTATCTCATAGTCAGCATCCTAATTCATCCCATACCATCAGAGTGGAGAAATCCAAAAGGTCCAAAACAAGATAATGCTTCTGCATGTGGTATCATAAACATCATTCATTTTTTTTTTTTAATTCTTTTTTTATTTAGAAAGGCACATTTCCATCGTATATATATCAATAACATATCTGTTTTTTACAGAGATAAGAAAAGATGTGTTAAGTCCGTTTATAACATTTTGTTTTTGTTGCCTTTCTGAGATTTTCTTGTATGAACCCTAATTATTTACATGATTAAGAACAGTCTTGGGGAAAGCGCATA
>JAOUQT010335271.1:0-13174 GCA_025769995.1 Xyliphius kryptos | reverse complement strand
ACATATATACACATACATACACATACATACATAGATAGTGGTTCCAACTACAAAATTTAAATTGTGCTTGACATTTGGTGCATAACTTCAGAGTAAAGCAACAATGCCCCCACACCCTTTTGCCGTGTACAAACCAACAAACGTCAAAACAAATGGTTTCATTAAAAAATGGAGACGACTTTATTCCTCTTCGTGCTACAATTCCTTCATTGATTTTCCCGACCTTGAGAGAAGCAAGACAACGTGCCCTTTTGACTAGACCAGAAAACAACAAGAGGAGAAAGAGATGGAAGGATGGGCTGACATTATGCTGGGTGTAATGCCAGAACATGGTGTCAGAAATGAATGGATTATAGTGCTTTCAAATGAGCCCATCAACACCACTACCCTCACCTCACACACACACACCGCAGGTTTGGAATATCAACAATGCTTTGCTTTGCTCTCTCCTGCTCTCACACTAGTTCTCATGCTGATAACTTTATTCCTCTAAGAATGCTTCCCAAGAGCCTATGTCAATGCACAGAGTAGTAAAAGCTGGGATTCAGAAAACGGGGAAACACTGATAAATACTGATCAGGTTGTTTCACCTCCATAGGTTAAAAAGGTGGAAATATCTTTTCCAAAAAAAAAATGTTTCATAACTAATATTTAAACTGCAACTTTTAATAAAGCAATAAGGTGCGACAGGACGGCATTATTGTAAATAAATCACGAGAAAGAGGTGTTGTTGGGTCGACTCTAGTAAAGTACAGTTACACCTCTTCCCGTGATTTATTAACAATTATTAGACTGGAAGTTCCGGTCCTTAAATCTTTTTTAGCCGTGACATCATTCACAGTAACCCACACCTCTGACCGTTTCACATTCATGCACGATATAAAATATACTGTTTTTCGTAAACTGTTTTCATAAACCGTGTTATGTAATTTGGGCATTATTTGATTGTTAAAGAAACCGGCATTATTTTACTTGCGTCAGGGTTCATTTTTAAAAAAATGGACTGAATTATGCTGTGTAAGACAAGTTTATTAGCGATTTTGCTTTCAGTCAATGTATTTATAAATCAAACCACCTCTTTCCCGTAGTTTATTTAAAATAATGCTTACACTCTTGTGCCTTATTGCTTTATTATAACTCGAGTGCCTTATTGCTTTTATAAAACATTTGCAAAAAAGATTCATAAATATGTTTATGGAAAGCAAAACCACTAATAGTCTTCCGTGACGTAATCTAGTCAGGTTTCTGAAGTGAACTCTGATCACTGAGTAACAGGTTTCCGGTTTATAAAACACTTTGAAATATAATATATTGTATAACACGCATTGATATAAATGTGAAGCGGTCAGTGGTGTGTGTAATTGTTAGCAATGTCACGGATTAGCCAATCAGATTTGAGGACTGAGAATACCCACTTTATAATTACTTTTCTTCACTGCATTAAATGATTAAACAAGACTTTAAAATTTAAAGTCTTGCACATTTCAACTACAATGTATCTAAAGCCTATAAATGTTGGAGCATTTCAAAACTCAAATTAAGTATAACTTCACAATCAAGCAGGTTATAAAAATATTTGTGTATTTTATTTTCAATTGTGGCTCCATGAAAAGGTTTATACCTGACCTGTAATGCACACAAATAGATAAATAATAAATGAATAATGTACATGGGTGAACTGGAAAGGGTGGCATTAGTTCAAATATTCAGCAGTCATAATGTCTGTAATGGCTCCTCACAGGATTATGGCTCTTAGGTTTTCTTTACTTCAAAGTGTTAAATTGATTTTCTTTTAGTTCACCAGCTTTATTTTCTACTTATTTTGCTGTCTTTGCACATCAGACTCTGTTAATCCATTGCTTTGTCCCAGGTTATTGATCATTTCTCTGCATGAGTGGTTATTACCCTAAACAGAGTGTAAGATTCAGGTTTAATACCTATTGAGTTAATTAATTTCAATAAATCCACCAGCAATTTTAAAGTAAAACGTTTCTTTTTATTACTAGGAAGTATTTTTCATTTTGGTTGTGATGTGTCTGTTTACAAGGATTATAGATCCTAAAATTGAATGCTGGTGTGTTATTGTTATCTAACAGCTTACTATTGTTTAAGTTACCAATAAAGTATGTTTTACTGTTTAGAATAAACACTCAAAAATAAAAATGTTAACAACTTTACCACCCATACTATGACTGCTCCTACAACAGATAATGGTAATTATTGTACTTGGTAACAGGTGGTATGTGGTATGTGTGGCACTCTGGTTAGGCAGACAAAAGTGTCCTTCGAATTTGCATGTCCATCTCTGCATACATTTCCTCTTGGAGATCTGGTTACTTCCCACAATATTAGCTAACCATTAGGCTAAACCTAGGTGACTCGGTATGTATTTGCAATTGCATATGGTTATTTGGCAGACGCTTTTATCCAAAGCGAATTACAAGTTATTGTTTGGTTGAGGGTTAAAACACAGGGTTGATACAGCCCCCCTAAAGCAATGATGGCTAAGGGTCTTGCTTAAAGACCCACATTAGTAACTGTAGTGGACCTGGGATTTGAACCCACAACGTTCTAATTAATAGCCCAACACACTAACCACTGAGCTACCATTCTGCAATACCCAATTCCCAGGAAGTGCGAGCGTTTTTAAGTGTGTCTGTCCTGCAATAGTCTGTTTCCCTACAGTTTGCTCTGCGAGAACTGAAATTGGTTCCAGCTTCAGCTTTGAAAGTAAATTCAATTTAAATAAATTTTAAACCCCTCTTCAGAACCTAACTTTTAAAATTGCGTAAGAACTTGTGAAATCATCATTAAGAGCCCAAACTTAAGCCTTGACTGGAAGTGCCAAAAAGCTTTTTTAAAAAAAAAACGATAAACAGTAGGTAAACCAACCAAATGAATAGACAGACAGACAGCTGCATATCCCAAGCTCATTTAATTTTCCTCCGCTCTATTTGAAGGTCTCATGATAGTTTACCAGAGCATCTCCACAGAGGCACATCATTTTGCACTGCAGCAGGGGTTTTATATTCAATTACTCTGGATTAAATGTGTCCTTGTGTGCATGTTTGTGTGTTCGCTGGTCATGCACTGGATAAAGTGCTGATGGGGGTTCAACCACTGAGACCCACTGCAGATCTAACAACCTTGAAATTAAATAGGATGCTGAGCTTCCTCAGAGTGCATCTGTGTGTTTTGTCCTGAGGTTTCTCTGAACAACTTAACAGAGCTGAATAAACACATAATACATAGAAGTTTGAAATCTTAATAACCAACTTAACTTACAAACTAATGATTTATTGTCACTCAGTTACATTCTGTATGTACGTCAATGTAATGTATGTGCCTCTTTGTAGAGGTGTGTGTGTGTGTGTGGGGGGGTGTGTAAGTCAAGTTATCGGAATTTACAGACTACCCTGCTCACTCAGCCTCAAAGAGTGTAAAACTCTTGCAATGAAGGCCTGACTGCTTCCAAAAAAGCTGAAACCGAAAGCTCTGAAAGCGGCTCAGACGTCTCTTCCCAACTCTTTCTTGTTGAAACTAACAAGCTTCTATTCACGCTACTAACAAGATATTCAACTAGGACTCGGTTTCCTAGAAGGTTGACGTCTAAAAATATATATAAAGTGTTTTGAAGTTTCATAAGACACTTGGTGAGCTTACAGCTTATATGGCCAAGAATAATTTTTCTAACAAAGACTACTTTGTTAATGTATTACTAGAAAATATTTTAGTTTACCTGGGTATTATTTCCAGGTGATACTATATTAAGAACCGTAATAAATTGCTTTGTATCTCCATCAAGGTCCAGCCACAAAACAACTTGTCCTTTCTAGGGGGTGGGGGTAGCTATGATTTTTATCATCATATTGTCGGTCAGTTGTTTTTCCCATAATTCAACACAACTCCATAATTTTTCATGATTTGTTTATATAGTTCTGTTTGAAAGTTGAGAATCTATACCTATAAACGCCAACGTCCTCACTAACTCGGTCACTCATCAGTAATTCTCTTACATCTCGATTACCTACAAGGCTGAAATTTGGCAAAACAAGTGTGGCCTCACTTTTCTGGCCTGAGATCCTTGTTTCCTAGTGGACAGGACATTGTAATTTCCCAGGATTTATCTTTTTAAAAAAGATTTTTTTGTTTAACCCAGGCCTGGGCAACATACCAAAAGTTCACCAATACCGAAATACATCATTTTGCTCATATCTTGCCTTATGCATTCTTTATTTTTGGGGTATGTTTGTATTAAAATTATCCTCCACTTATCGTTATCGAGTTAAACTGTTCAATACATCACAATAATGATTTTAGCCCATATCATTCCTGCCCTTATTCAAACCTTTTTATACACATTATTCTGATGATTTGCACTGAATGCTGTCAGCCAGGTGGGAGAAGTCTGAACAGTAGCTGCTGATGCAAATTCTCAAGCAGGCTTCAAAATGATCAGTGAGGGTGGACTGACAGCTGGACTCCATTATTTTAAAGTGGGGGAAAGGCTGATTCACGTAAGTTTCTTATGTTTGTAAGAAAATGTCTCACATACAGTTACACAAGTATCTGTACATTAATTGCTGTTCGACAAATATTTATAAGCAAAATATAAAAACTTTACTCACTTATAATATCATTCCTTATCGTGTCCTTGGAAAATTGACTGACAACTTTACGTAAGAAAGCAATCAGGTGGACACCGTAGTTTTTCACATAATATTCATTCAACATATTTATTTTAGATTTTTAATTGCCACAAACCTCACTCAATTACAATACATTATAATACGAACCCACAACCTTCTGAATGACAGTCCAGTGCCCTAACCACTGAGCCACCACTCCCTCACATTATTCCTCACTCCCTTTATTAATGACTGAGACCCATTTGCCAACTTTGTACACAGAATTGGCTGATTCTAGACTTCCTAAAAATTCATCACCTCTGGCAAAAAATAAATAAATTAAACTTTCTCTCTGGAGGAGAAAAGGGAGAGAGAGAGAGAGAGAGAGAGAGAGAGAGAGAGAGAGGTGGAAGTGTATCTTGTCTAAAGAAAGATAGGATCACTTTTCATTTCCTGCCATGCAAGAACAATGACAGCTCTTGTTAGAAACAATATCATGTGGAAATGAGACAGGAAGTGAAGTCATGTTGCATGTCAGTGTATATCGGGGGTTAATATGTCTATGTTTTCTCTTCAGTTTATTTTCAGATTACTTACAGCAAAGGAACTGAAGAGCAAAGTAAGAGAGAGAGAAAGGAAAGAACACTTGGTAAGAAAGAAAGCAAGCCAGAAAGAAGGAATGAAAGAAAGAGAAAAAAGTACACAATGAATTCTTTGTTTGTAGCACTGTTAATTCTCGTTACCACCTGTTCTTCTGATCTGTTTGATTAAATACTTTTTCAATTCTACAGTGTGTGTAATGTCTATGTAATGTCAGGTTTCTACTGCACCTCACTTGACTCTTTTGGTTCATTGCACTTCACCTTAGTTAATTAGCTCACCTTAGTTTTCAATAAGTGTTTTGGTTCAGAGTTAATTAACAGAGTTTTGTTTTCGCTTTGTTTGTGTGTGCTGGTTCCTGTGCTTTTGTATTTAAGCCTGTGTTTCCTTTAGTCCATTGTACGTCTTTATTTTAGGTCACGCATTGTACGGTTCCTTGTGTTTTTGTGTACTTTTGCTTATACCTGGTTTGGTATTAAAGCTTTTTTTTCTGCTACCTGGCATCCCCAGCTCCTTTCTGTGCCAGAGCGCCTCCTCACGGGTTCCACAACGCTGATACATGATCTAACTCTTTAGACACGAGTTGTGTAACGAATGTTTATGTGACAAATCTATACAAAGAAATCAAAGTAATTCATATATTCATTTGTTATATATTCTGATGCCTGTGTTTTGATCCTGATTTAATAATCAACTACATTTAGAACAGAAGGACCATTTCAGGTGCAGCCTAAAGCCATGGTGGCTGTCTAATATAAAAAAAAGAGACCCAGTGAAATGGCTCTGTATTTTTAAGGTAATCATACGTATATCGCGCTGATCTGGGATCATCTGTGTGGGAAAACAGTGTGTACATTATAGTTTAGAACATGGCCTTTATCTCCCACTAATGCAGAGCCATTTGCTGGGCACCAGTGCACTTTCACATCTGTATCCTAATGCACGCCTCCCACTCTGTTTCTCTTGGTGTGGGTGTGTGTGTGTGTGTGTGTGTGTGTGTGTGTGTGTGTGTGTGCGCGTGTGTGTGCATGCAAGAAAAATCACGGTGCCTCAATAATTAGGAATATAAATGGCTGACCGGATGACTAAGTCTCAGCACAGCAATGTTTTAACCCTTTCTAGCTCAGATTGCATCAATTTTAACTATATAAATCACCCTGTATACAAAAATGTAATTTGTCTTGCAAAAGTAGCTTTGAAAGATAGATTTAAACAGTTATGGGGTTTGGGTTCTGAAACTGGTGACAAACAAACTTTGGTTTGGGGGTGGTAGCTCTGTGGTTAGGATGTTGGGCTATCAATCCGAACGTTGTGGGTTCAAATCCCAGGTCTAATGAAAGTAACAATATGTAATTGCTCCATAAATCGGTGGGGTGGCTGTAACAACCCTGTATTCCTACCCCAACCAAGCTGGGATATTTGTAAGTCGCTTTGGATAAAAGCGTCAACTAAATGACCAGATGTCAAATGTATTTAAGGCAACGCATCGGTTTTGTTTTTAATTTATTATATTTCTTAAAATTCTGTTTTGATTCTTAGAATTCATCTGTTTAACAAAATGTTTTTTCTCAATGCGTGCCACTGAGTTTTTTTTAGACCATGGTCAGTGCCACTCAAAAAAAAAAAAAAATAAAATAAAAATAAAAAAATAAAAATGGCAGCTGCAGTAGAGCCAAAAACCAGGAGTAAAGAGCTTCACAAAAGTTTCCAAAGACCAAAAGCATCCAACAGTATGGAGTTACTTTAATTTGGCTATAGAGACAATGTACACTCTGCAAAACATTGATAGAATTTCATGGCTGCACCAGTACGATGCAGGAAGCACTCCGGTGCACTTTAAAGCCACCGTATGTGTTTCTTTTTGTGTTTTTCCATTAAAGGAGACAGAATTTTACCTTAAAATTTTAATAAAATCGGTAGCTGTTTGAGTCAGTGTTTAAATTAGATCCTGAGTTTATTCTGAGTTCTTGGTTCCTATCGGACATGATGAGACATGTCCCTTATCTGTTTTATTTTTGCCATTATTTGAAGCACACTTCATTGTGTATGAAAATTCATATACACAAAACAAAAATACTTTTATTAAATTAGATTAGCGTTGCCATGGAGACTTGCATTTTGCATTTTGCACTTTTGAAAGGGTTTCATACAAATGTGGATTTCTTTGTAAGTTACAAGACTGTTTGAATAAAATATGTATTAATGTTTGGCCACAATGCTGGAGAGTAAATGTTTGCAGTTTGTTGTCAAAATAAAGTAAACTTAACTGAGATCATAAGTTCATTTTTCTGGAAGAAAATAAATCATTAAAAAATATTAGTGGCAGCCCTGAGCATCTTAAATATGTATTCAGCTTACTGAGCAGTTAATAATAATTAGGATGCTTACTAATAATATCTCATTTACTGGACACCACTAAATCAGCACCCCTGACCAACATTGGGGTTCAAGAATTGCATCTCATAAATCCAAATATAATATAAATGTATGGTTTAATATATCTGTTTCGTAACTAAATAAACATACATTGGAAGTGACAGAACACAATAAGATATTAGACACACTATAGAATAGAATCAGATGATAATTAATCATCACTTTGATGAATGTTTAATGTATTATGATTTCTCATAGTTTACTTTGTTTCACTGATGTCACTGCATTTGGGTGTGTGCATGTGTGTTATGTGTTTTAAGCTCTGAGACAGACACTCTTAACCATTCATCAGGATTCACAAGAACAAACAATGTTAACACACACATCACGTTTAGCATATGTCCCGTTCAGGACAAAATAACAGTACAGTTATGTTCTGAGGCTAGAGGGACATAAAAGCGATATGGCACTGTCCGAAAATGACAAGAAAAAACAGCAGATAAAATATAAAATAAAATGTCACTCATATCATAGAAAGGACTTTAAATCTTTTCGTATTTCATCTGACATTCATATAAGGGCAAACATCAGGCAGTAAAAGTGTAACCTCCTTCTCTGCATTATTTTGTGATGGAATGTAAATTTACTTGCAATTGTAAAGATTGTAGAGTTTTTCTATTTCATGATGGTATAAACAGAACAGCTGGGGATCCCAGTCGGAGTGTCCATGTTCTCCCTGTGTCTGAGTGGGTTTCCTCCGGGTTCTCCGGTTTCTTCCCACAGTCCAAAAAACATGGATGCAAGATGAGTTTTTCTGTCGGTGTGTGGGACTGAGTGGGTGTCCGGGAACTGATTAGCGCCCTGTTCTGGGCGTATCTGTTCTTCTTTGATGGGCATGGGGAACCCCCTGTGACCCAGTTCCTAGTAGAGGATTAAGCAGAAGATAATAAGATGAAAAGCGATAGTATAAACTTTGATGCCACAATATTTTAGAGGTAAACTTATATTTTAATACTTTTTTTTTTTTAACAGATTCAAATTACTCTAACGATCAAAATATTGCAGTTCGGCCAAATCTCCAATGCTTATATTAATACTTCAAATACTTCAATACTTTTACAGTTGATACTAATGTTGCTTTACTTTGAAAATGACATTTACATTTAATAACGAGCTTCACCATTTCAACTTTAGTTCCTAATAATGACTCTTAAAGCTTCTACCACCAACACTTTAGTAAATTACTCCTTTTACTTCTACTGCTATACATTACTGCAACTACCTGCTGCAAACATGAGGACAATTCTGTGAAATTGCATAATTGTATGTATTATTATTAGTTCCAAATCTCTTGCAATTTATGTTCCTGGGTCATGACTGATCTTTTACAGTATATTGTCAGTAATTATAATCATATTTTTTCCACTGTGCGAAAAAAAGACTCTAATTTAGGAGCTTGACAGACACCTCCAAAATAAACATCACCTACGTATAAACTTGTAATTAAAATATAGGTGTTGGTAAATGGGATATAACTGTTATAGTTAGGCCAAAAGGCTAGCCAACATGACAGGTCTGAAAAAGAAAGAATGTGCTTTAAATAGATGAAATGCATAAATGTACGTGTTTTATGTTATTTCATACGGCTGTAATAAACCTTTATTTGAGAATTTTACTAACCTTAAACTTAAACTTATAGCCTTAAAAAATAATTTTATGGTTATTTTTTTAGCATTATTCTTATTTTTTTAATTATTAGATTTTTGTTTTTAAATGGAATACAAACAGAGAAGAATTCTCCAAAATGTGAGATTGTAGTCCCCACAATGTGATATATACATTCCGCACCTAAGACATTCATAAAAGTTAGAGGAGCTTAATAAACTGAGACAGATAACTGCCATCACAAGAACCATCTGCATCATTCATTCCTTGCTTCCATTCTTTAAGCTGATTTATTGCTTGGACTCAACCTTTCCCATCACCCATCACAGACAGACTGTCTTCAGCTCCAGTTATACATTCGTAAAGTAGTAAAAGTAAAAGTAAAGTTTTGGTAACACTTAACGTTAATCCAGTATTCATGATGTATTATTAACACATTTATTTGGCTTCATAACATTGAAAATGCTTTATGATACTTGTCTCTATTCATGTAAATAGCTATTTATAATCAGTCATTAAGTGTTATGACAAAATCATTGTGTATAAAGCTTTTTAACACAAAGTGACAATGCATTATAATATAAACTTTAGCTTTTTGGGATTTTTTAGACATTCTTCCTTTAAACAAAATTTAACTTAAAGCCTATAAAAAACATTGATAATCCTTTATAAGTCATTATGTACATTAAAATGTATGTAATCTCAGTACCGGTAAAAGTGTTCACCATCCTCTTATGTCCATATGGCGTGCATACTCAAAAATTTACAAACCCCAGCAGAATTTTTGCTTTCTTGGCCATTTTTCTGAGAATATAAATAATAACACACACACACACACACACACACACACACACACACACAGGTTTGTTGACACCATGTATTGTCAAACAACTGCGTTTTCACTTTTTAAATCGTAATGACAATCAAAAACATCCAAATGACCCTCATCAAACATTCACAACACTGGTTATTTTGGCCTTATGACACGCACAATAGTTGACACAAATTGGTTTGACTGGCTACTTAAGGTAACATCCTCACCTGTGACCTGTTTGCTTGTAATCAGTGTGTGTGCACAAAAGCTGAGTGACTTTCTATGATCCAGACGGATTCTGGAAGTCATGGGGAAAGCAAAAGAACTGTCAAAGAATCTTTGAGAAAAGGTAGTCAAACTGTATTAAAAAAAACCCAAAAAAACAATCAACAATAGTTGCTATGACTACTGTAATCCCTTATAAACAGTTGCTATGACTACTATAATTCCTCATAACCAAATGTAGTCATGATTGCCATCATCCCTCATAAACAATAGTTGCTATGACTACTGTAATCAGGGTCAATTGGATGTTTTTGTTTGTCATTATAATTTTAAAAGAGAAAACGCAGACGTTTGACAGTAAATAGTTTCACCCAATTTTTAAATATATATTAATTCATATTCTCTGAAAAAAGGACATGTAAGCAAAAATTCTGCCAGGGTATGTAAATTTTGAGCACAACTGTATACGACTAAGTCCCTGAACCATGAGAAGCCCCATCACACCTTTTATCTGCCAAACCATGAGATATGCTCAATGAAGCCCCACCCCCTTTTCCCCTGCCGGAACATGAAATAACAATTCCTTTAATGTTATGCGAATTTCTTCCATCAGGTAACATTGTTTCGGTCAAGATTTTCTGGAAAAATGTCATCAACAAAACTGTTGCTCTCAAACTTGGCAACATGGCTGTAACCTTCATTCACCAACATTGGGATAGCTGCAGAGACCTACTATCCATTATTCTTAGTCATGTAAGCATAGTTATACAGTCTGCTCAACAATACGCTGACTACACAAATATTTCCGGAGTTTATGGTGGTGAGGCAGAAAAAGGACAGGCAACGTTATACTGGGAAAAGGGCTCGATTATGCGACCTATGGTACACTGTAGGTCAGCTAGTATTTCTTTACTTTTGCAACTATTATTTTATCTGCTTATCTTTTCTATGCTCTGACTGCAGCTGATATGAGGGAGGGGACAGAGGGAGAGTCACTTACACGCTTCATGTTTAATTCATTCACTGTGATGATGGCTGTGCAAAACCAGCAGCTGCTGACATCTAAGTGCCCTACAAAACGCCAGCTTTTAAAAGGTGAACACGTATAATTCCTCATTAGGCTGAAGAAAGAAAAACTCAGAACACGGGAAAGATATGTCCTGGCT
This sequence comes from Xyliphius kryptos, assembly GCA_025769995.1. Lineage (NCBI taxonomy): Eukaryota > Metazoa > Chordata > Actinopteri > Siluriformes > Aspredinidae > Xyliphius > Xyliphius kryptos. The sequence goes on along the minus strand of JAOUQT010335271.1, from coordinate 1,700 downwards.
CATCTGGTCTCAGGGGAATGTCCCATCACATGTATATTAGTTTTTTAATTAAATAGCACATCTTCAACAACTTAAAACCCATTAAGGACAAACTGGCCTGAAGGGTGAAAGTAATGCCTCCTCTGAGTTTAGCACATTTAAAAAAAACTTCTGAAGTAATGTTGGGAAAGAACTGTGAGTTTCATTGGAAACGCTGATTGTAATAACCATAAAGGCCAGTGATTGATAGTGGAGTTTGATGTTGTGCAGTGGTGTGGGTGTTGTGGTTTTAATAAAGAAAGTTTTTGATGACTGCTGGGTTTTTGATGACTGGCTGTAGCCGAGTTCTAACAAAGCGCCTAGACAGATGCTGAGTCATATCTGTAAGTGATACGAATGAATGCCCTTACACTTCTTTAATATACTCGGAGTGTTCAGGACAAGTGAGAGACCAAGAAATCACAGCCAGTTACTTGCATTGTTGTTCAAAATCATGGTCTCATGATGATGAGGACAATTACTCTACTGTTTACCTGGACATTCTTCTTCCTGATTCTTCTTCTACGTTTAGGTTTATGCAACTTTCGCTCCCTTTTTTAATTTCTAAATAGCAAATCCTAATTAAACTTGTGACAAGGCAGGAAAGTGCCACAGCCTATCCCAGCATTATTTAATTAAACATCTTTGCAATCTTTTAAAACCTGAATCTTATTGTTGATAATTACAAAAAATTCTCAATAACAAATTTACGGCTATACAGAGCCACTTCATGTGGTCTTTCATGTGAAAAAGTAGATTCTGGGTATTCTAACTGCATAACTGACTTTAAACTAAAACACATATAAAGCATGTAATTAATACATTCAAACATTAAGATGTTAATAAAACTGAACTTAATATTGAAATGTTCAATATATGTCATGTTAGTTTTTTGCTTGCCCTATAAACAAGAATTCAACGATTGATATGTGTTCATCATATGTATAACTATTTAACTTTTGAACATTGCAAAATATTTAGTGGAAAACCCTGATAAATTACATGGAATTCAGACTGGTGTGAGCTGACTGAGTCAGTGTTCTGAATCTGAGTAAGCGCCAGTGTGCCAACAGAAAAAGTGATACAACTGCTAATTTTTAGGACTTCTAAGTAATCCTGGTTCTTCCAAGCACTCCTTGTTTTACACTTACAGAATGCACTTTTATATGTATCTGCAAGCATCTGAAAGTTGAATAAAGCCTGGTTAATACATCGCTAATTCATACATTCATTCATTCTCCTCTGCTTAATCCTATACTAAGGTCGCTTTTTGTGGGGGGAGGGGTGGGGGAAACGACGACACGTTTCAGGTACTGAGCAAAATATCCAGAATAAGGTGCTAATCCAAATAGTGTGTACCCAGACTTACTGACACTCTAAAGAAGCAATTTGGAGCAAAGGGTTTTCAACTGGTCTCATCCCAGAAACCACATTTTCTAATTAAGTCGTGACCCACTTTAACAGAGAACAAATAAAACTACTTTATTTAAAAAAATTAAAAACATTGAAAAACAAACTGAGAAACTCATCCTGTATGAACGAAAATTCTAATTTCAATATACACTGCTCAAAAAAATAAATGGAACACAAAAATAACACATCCTAGATCTCAATGAATAAAATATTTCAGGTGAAAATCTTTATGTAGTAGATAGTGGAATGCGTTGAGAACAAAATAACAT
>JAOUQT010335260.1:0-13174 GCA_025769995.1 Xyliphius kryptos | reverse complement strand
TGCCGTTCTAATTAAGTTCCCTTTAAATTAAGAAGAGAAGTATGCCTCAGATGTATAAAATTTGGTAAATAACTGTATTCGGAATTTACTTCCGGTGTATCCAATTAACTGCCCTTCCAGTTAGGTGCCCGTTATAAGAGAGGTGTATAAAGCACGGTACCGTGCTGTATAGGGAACTAATATACAGGTGTGCACATTAAAGTGCCCTTTTAGTTACGTGCTCCTCTAACAGAGAACGGCCCCTCGGAATGATAATATGTGACGCCATTCAGTAAAAGAATGTTGCACATTGGTGGACTCAGTAAAGCTGAGGTGGTAACCGTCCCTGCCATTGCGCCCCATTGTAGACAAAGTGCCCTGGAGAGTGACCAAACCAAGATAATTGTTCACATGGGAAATATAATTAAGTACCTTTTAGGATCCCATTTCTTTCAATTAATAATAATGTGCACATAAGAGTAGGTTTTTCTCCCTGATGGAAACAACCCGAGTCTGCCAGTGGGGTCATTGGGCAGTTTCATAAATTATGCCCATCGTGTGGATGAAAGTGCCCTATAGGATCTCCACAAAGATTTGGCCAAATTTTAAATGGAAAAAAAAATTATTTTAATACACACGACGCATCACAGGCTTTTGAACGCTGGTGGGGCAACAGGTCATGCAGTAGGTGTCCATTTAATTTTTCTTCTTACCCCCCAAATCCATCAGTCAGGACAAACCTTTCACCTTCAAATGACTAAATTCACAAAATGCACAATTCTGATTGGTTAATCCTGTTTTACATCACAGTAGCTGGCAGCCAATGAGTTCGAGTTTGTTTTGATGTCTTTAATTTAATATTTGTGTAATTGTGTAATTGTAATTGGCAGAGAGGTGGCAAATTAAAGGACACCCCAGGTTATTTGGGATAGTTTATTTATTTATTACAGGAAATTAACACAACAGACTTGAGTCATTACTTTACCACAGTATCATGGAACAAAAAACCGAAAGAATTGAGATTAAAGTCTGAAACCAAACAGAAGCTGAACTTTATTATTTTTATGTCAAATATAAAAGAAAAAAAAAATCGAGGCGTCTACACTCGGTCAGCAGTTTCAGCATCCAAACACAACTGCATCGGTAACCACAGGAACAGCTGGAACCACCGCCGCACCATCGTGAAGTTCACAGTGTATGTACTACGGTGTGTGTTACAAAGTACTTCATTAAGTTTTCTTCACGACCTTCTGTGTTACAGTCAGTGGTTGTGTTTTTATATTAATGCTATGTCACGCACCACAGCTGCACTGATGATGACAATCCAGATGTTCCTCATCCACTCAAAATGAGGAAGAAGGCGCAAGGTACAATATTACGCAAAAACAAAAAAACCTATTCTGCAAAAAAACACATTTTTTAAATAATCTAATGCAATGCACGACAACCTGTTTCCTCTGTTTCCTGTGTGAGCACACGCGCGCACACACACAAAAACACACACAAACACACACACTTTATAAAACCAGACAATTCAATAAAACCATCTGTCTATCTATTTCTGTGTGTGTGTCTGTCTATCTGTCTATGCATCCATCTATCTGTTTATCTTCGTATTCATCTACCCATCTATATATCCACCTGTCTGTCTGTCTTTCTATATATCCGTTTATATATCTGTCTATCCTTCTATCTATTGCAGGTATGTCTGTCTGTCTGTCTGTCCATCTTTGTATTCATCTACCCATCTATCCATGCATTCATCTATCCAATTGTCTGACATAAGTTGGCTGCACAAATGAGTCAGATTTCTCCAAGGTCCTCCATCTTGTGTTGCTTGTAGTATTCTTGCCCCTGATAATCTGGCCCATGTTGTAATGTCGTCAGGTTATTCTCGGTCTTCCACGTCTTCTGTCGTTACACTTCCTTTAGCTTTAGAGCCTCATCGCATGACTGTAGTAATGTAACTTGTGGGATTTTATGTGGTTCAGTAACTCCCTTTTCTGTTCTGTTCATCTTGTACACTTGCTCAGTGGTCATTGTTTTCATCCATGAGGTCCCTAACAACGTCCGGAGGAACTTGTTCTCAAAATCCTAAATACGTCTTCATCTTTCTTCAGTGTCCAGGTTTCACATGGATATGTAGCCACTGGTCAGACCAAGGCCTACGTTCTTTCAATTGCAACATTCAAGCGTCACTCGCATTGCCAATCTGGCACATGATTTACGCTGATTTACACTTCAGGGCATAAAACCAGACAATGTAGCGTCTCTCGTTCACCTAGCATGCATGGCCTTAGACTGTGTGGGAGAAACAGAGTACCCACATCGGATTCTTTCACAGTTTTTATTTTATAATCCAGAAATGTGGAAACACAAATTGTGGCACAAAATATGAGCAGCATGCAGTGATTTATTTACACACAATGACTTCATTTATTTTCTATACCTGCTTTATCCTAGTTTTAGGGTCACGGTAAAGCCAGTGCCCACCCGGAAATTCTGGGTGCGAGGGCAGGAACAACCCAAGACAGGGTGCCAATCTATCAGTGTGTGCGCACACACACACTCAATCACACACTTTAGGGGACATTAATTAACCTAATATGCAAGATATTAAAATGCTGGAGAAAACCGGATTATCCAGAGAAACCCGCTCAAACACGGGGAGAACATGCAAACACCACACAGAAATTTCCCAAGTCTAACCCGGGATCTTCTTGCTGTTAGGCCACAGCACTATCCACTGTGCCGCCCTAAATAAATTACTTGTACAATCAGAGTACTGGAATACTCGGGCATGTGTTGGGGTTTTGTTGATTAGAACTTCTCCCCATGCCCAGATGGAAAATATCTGGAAAAATTCAGCTTATGTCCATGTACTTAATAGTTTGCTTGTTTTTTTGCTAAAAGGAAGTGTGTAATAGAAGGACGCACGTCCTTTCTGTGTGTTCAGCAAATCCACCCATGAGAGACCCTCTACACTCAATGGGGGGTTCAGGGGGCCAGGGGTATTGGAGGAATTGATATTTACTGACCACATGACCCAATGGTTAGAACAGGATACGAGTGGTCTGCATTATTCTTCCGACTCTCAGTGTCAGAGTGACGCTCGTCTGCTTCCTGAAACTCCATCATCCTGAATCCACAGCAATAAAATCCAGATTCAAGCTAAAACGTGCATCCTATCAGGTCCTGTAGTTAACTATTTACTACAGTGATAGACTGAGGATAAGTGGAACATACACAGACATATTTATAGTTTACCTACAGTATCTATCCACCTGTCTGTTAAATCTATCTATCTATCTATCTATCAGTGGTATCTATCGGTAGTAGCTATTCATCAGTATCTGTGTCCGTCGAGCTATCCATCTACCTATCCATCCATCCATCTATATGTAGTATCTATCTAGCTGTAGTATCATCCATCCATCTATCCATCCACCCATCCATCTGTAGTATGTATCTATCTATGTATAGTATCTATCTGTAGTATCTATCGTATCTATTCATCCGTAGTATCTATCTATCTATCTATCTATCTATCTATCTATCTATCTATCTATTCATCCGTAGTATCTATCTATCTATCTATCTATCTATCCATAGTATCTGTTTGGGATTAAGAATATTTCCAGAATATATTATCTGTGAACACAATTCACCGTGCCATCCGCCGTTGCCAGCTAAAACCCAATATATAGTTTAAAGAATAATCCATATATAAACAAGATCTAAAACGGTACTGAACTGGCCAGCCTGCAGTCCAAATAGAAAATATGTGCCACATCATAAAACCAAAAATTAGACAAAAAAGACCTAAGACAGTTGAGCAACTAAAATCCTACATTAGTCAAGAATGGGTTAACATCCTATCCTTCAACTTGTCCGTACACTCTCTGTCTGTCTGTCTCATTGCCCATGTACATAAGTTTCTATATATCTGTCTATCTATCAATCCATTGATCTATCCATCTAAATTGACTGTCTGTCTTATCTGTCTGTCTGTGAAGAGAAAAGAAAGAAGTGAAAGAGGCTTTTGTTTCGGTAAACAGCTGGATTTCATTGAATTAGCTGGTGTCAGTAGGAGGGCACTTTGTGTGTGTGTGTTCTACAGTTGTCTATGGAGTTTGAAAATAATCATTTTTTTATTTGTACAGTGTTAATGTGTGTGTGTGTGTGTGTAAGAAGAGAATGCGGGTGACTCATTCAAAATAAATGACAATGCAACTCTTAGCCTTATATTAGCCTTGTTTGATTCCAATTTATACCCTCTGAGCAAACGATCAGAGCTGGAATGATAGACAGTGAATGGTGAGAATGACATTACATTAGGATTGTAATTTGATGTTGTGGTGCCAGGTCCCCAGGACTATCATGTCTACGACTAGAAAAGATGCGTCTCAAGAAGAAGAATGAGAAGGTGTGATTCATTCAAAAAGGCCCATGAATATTCAGCTCTAACTCCCATTAGGAAAAAGCAAAAAAAATTATAATAAATATGCCCCATAAACCAGACATTAGAGAGCACAAGCCAATGTATTTCTAGTGCCGGTCCCAAGTCCGGATAAATGTTGAGGGTTACGTCAAGAAGGGCATCTGGTGTAATGCAAACATTTGCTTTGTAAACAATGCAAATTAAATCAATCAATGTTACTACATATCGGATCAGCCGCGGCCCGGGTTAACAACAACCGCAACCAGTACTAGTGCCAAAAAGGGTACTGGCTGAAATTGGGCTACTGTTTGCTGAAGGCGACAAGGAGGGAAGTGTGTGAGGAGACAGAGAGAACAGGAGAGTCAAGAGTGTAGGATTGAGAGTAACAACCTTGAATGTAGGGACAATGACAGGGAAAGGTAGAGAACTGGAAGATATGATGGAGAGAAGAAAAGTATATATTTTGTGTGTGCAGGAGACAAAGTGGAAGGAGAGCAAGGCTTGAAGCATAAGTGCAGGTTTTAAACTGTTCTATCATGGTGTTGATAGGAAAGGAAATAAAGTCGGGGTTGTTCTGAAGGAGGACTATGCAAAAAGTGTTGATCAAAAGGGTGTCAGATAGGGTAAAGAGTTTGAAGTTAGAGGAGAAAGAGAGATTCTGGAGGGATTTAAATGAAGTGGTAGAGAGCATTCCTAGAAAGGAGAGGGTGGTGATTGATGCAGATTTCAATGGGAATGTTTGGGAAGGAAACAAAGGAGATGAGAAGGTGATGGACAAGTTTGGTGTTAAGGGTAGGAACCTAGAAGGACAGATGGTGGTGGATTTTGCAAAGAGGATGGAAATGGCTCTGGTAAACACATATTTCCAAAAGAAGGAGGGGCACAGGGTGACCTACAAGATTGAAGGCAGGAGCACACAGGTAGACTACATCCTGTGTAGAAGAGGTCACTTAAAAGAGATTGGAGACTGTAAGCTTCCAGATGACTGGGTAAGAGTAATTATACAGACAGGCAGAAAGGTACTTGATGTGTCATTTCGACAGGTGAAAGACAGCAAGGAAACTTGGTGGTGGAACATGGAAGTGCAGGAGGTTATTCAGAGGAAGAGGTTGGCAAAGAAGAAATCGGACAGAGGGAAGACTGAAGAGAGTAAGCAGGAAAATAAAAAGATGAAGAGAAGGAAATGAGGGAGGTAGCAAAGGCCAAGCTGAAGGACTTTGATGAGTTGTACGAGAGGTTAGACAGTAAAGAAAGAAGAGAAGGAGTTAAGAAGGAGGAGAGAAGAAATAAATCGGGAAATGATGGGCAACAGTATGGTTTCATGAAAAATCAGAGCACCACAGATGCGTTTTTTGCTTTGATTTCCTGATGCCGGTGGCCAAGGGAAAAGACGCAGAAAATAAGCGAGGCCATGCTAGGCTAAAAACAACGCCAACCCAGCCAGCTCTTCCATATTTCCTGCTTTCCAATGTCTGCTCGCTGGATAATCAACTGTACTACATCCGACTTCAGAGAACTACACAGCGAGAAATTACTGTTGTGTTTTTATTTTTCTGGAGACATAGCTCAACGACAGATTTCCAGACACCGCCATTCAAGTAGACGGGCTAGCCGCGTTTCGAGCCGACAGAAACCCAGCTCTGTGTGATAAGACTCGCGGCGGTGAACTATGTGTTTACATCAACACTGAATGGTGCAAGAAATCTGTGCTAGTTTCTAGTTCATGTTCATCGCTGGTGGTAAGATGCAGATCTTATTATTTACCGCGAGAATTTATCACCGTGTTCATTGTGAGTGTTTACATTCCACCCGATGCTAACGCCACACAGGGAACTGTTGTATATTTATTGGTTGTACTGTTGTGTATTTATTGTCTGAATGCACAAGTCTGCACAAGTGCACTTTAATCTTGTGTTCAGCACCTTGGTCTGGAGGAACGTTGTTTCGTTTCACTGTGTACTGTAACACTGTATATGGCTGAAATGACAATAAAACTACTTGAGACTTGAGGTAGATCTTTCAGTGTCAGTGCTTCAAAATGCTCGAAATCATTGCAATTTTTTTCAGTGGCTCTTTCACACTCTCTCTTTTGTTCTCATCCATGGGATTATGGAAGTCACAATGTATCATCATCATTTTCGGCTTCTTCTTCTTTTATTATTATTATTATTAATTTAATGTGTCGTACACATATTGTTCTTCAATTGTATTTCATACTTTATTATTATGTGGTTTCAGTCTGACCCAATCTGACAAATTACAGTGTGATTGCAGTGTTTTTTTAATAATATATTTTTATTTTCTGAAAGTTGATTCATATAAATTCAACAGCCATAGTGTGGATAATTTTTAACTCAGAAATACTTTGCAATCTAAGGATTTTTGGCTTGTTTATATAGCCCTTAAATTAGACTTTATTGAGTCACACATGACTACATTTGAGGTAATGCCTGGGGTAATGCCTAGGACAAGGGGTCTGTACTCCTGGTGCACTCTGATGGGGCTTTGATGGTTATGTGTTCACAGGTTTCCTGTTTCTTCCTGAATTCATTTGTTTATTTAAATCATATTTGTTTCTCTTGCCATTTGTTAAATCGTGTTAGTGTCAGTTCCAAGAAGTGAGTTCGCTTGTTTCTAATATGTTCCTTAAATGTATTTCATGGGTTATTGTTTTATTAATGAGTTTAATGCAACTGTGATTTCTGATTTGTGAGTTTATCCGTGTACATTTATCAAACAATAACATGAGAATAATGGACTATAGGGCATTCATATGACACTATAGGCAATATATATCCACATTTATAGTAGAAATATTAAATGTAGTGTCATGACAATCTTGTTAATGTGACAACAGCCTTTATTATTTAAATTTTTTTTAAGTGGTCTTTTATGAAATCTGTTGCCCCACATTGCAGGTTATTCTTGATATTCCACGTCTTATGAATCTCGTAGTAATGTAACCTGTGTGGTTTGATGTGGTTAATTAACTTCCTTTATGTTTTTCTTTTCATCCTGTATTCTGTATTCTTCAGACACACTGGTAAAGGAAAATGTTTGCTATAATAGCACGTACTGAACATCTAATACTGTGGATCATCATTGTTTAGTTTAGGTACTCCTATGCTAGCTAGCATATGAATATAAATATAAAGACTGTCTCATTCAGTGATAACAGACTTAGGTGCTTCAGATAGCTAGCTAAAACTCTCATAGACACTTCTTCAGAAATTTCAATGGCAAACTGAAACTTATGTGATGTTCACACATTTACGGCCACTATTGCACGTATGTCACAGGTGACTGTGGTGTCGTGACCATTGTTAATGTGAACTGGGTGGGGGCAGGTGATAAAGGTCAAACATTTCACTTTAAGTAAATGAGAAGCAAAGCATTGTGGTGACAACCACATGTTTGAACATTTTGAACACTGTAGTGAGGTATCCAAACACACTTAATATTTAGTCTACATCACACAAACAGTAGTGTACAAAAGTCGTTTTCTGCTAGAGATGTTTATAACAAACATAATACAAAAATAAATGTGCATTTTTGTAAATATCACAAATTAATAAATAACAGACTTTACAGACAAAAATAAATACAAATAAATAAATGAATTAACTCCTGAACAACTGAATCAGATTCTCCAAGATGCTCTGTAAACCAAATTATTTTCTTGAACACCTGCACAAATTGTAACTTAGAATGTTGTTTAATGAAAACAGTGCAACATTGTTTTATGTAGAAACATTCATTATTTTTTGTTTGATAGAGTGTCTTTGAGACCGTTCTTTTGGTGATATTTCAGCAAAAAACCAACAGCCTTTGAGTTTTGTTTAATCAAAAAGTTATGTAATATGTTGCTGTTATTACTGACATACATTTTTGTATTTTTCATTTTTTGTTGTAAACCATATGTTTAGAAATCTAAATAGAGAGTAAACCCTAGGGTGGCTAAGACGTTTGTGCAGTGCTGTTTGTGTCTATGGAAGCACACACATTTTATTTAGCCTGAACTCTATCTAGTGCATTGACATTGAACGTTTTGGTATTGCCAAACTAGGTGGTTTATAGTTACTAGAAAAATAACCCCACCCGAGGCCGATGACCTCTATCACAACAAATACAGTAGTTAAAAAAAACTGTGTGTGTGCAAAAATACACCTCCAACCTATTATTGAAAGAACTGAAGAGCTAATAAGCTCTAGGCCACTGGAACACAATACTCTCACATACCTTATTCAAAGTTTAGAACCCCATAGGAATGTATTAAAGCCTTTCTTTATTTTGACATGCACAGACACTGTGAAGGGACTTGAAGCAGAACAATAGGAAGATGGAGCTTGAGATGGAGAGTGAAATAGATTTAAGAAAGAATAAAGCAAGAGCCAAGTCATTCCATTAACCCATTACCCATAATCCCGATCATCTGAGCACGCTATATTCCTGACGGTGTAATTCTGCCTGTTCCCCAGCGGTGAGCTGACCTGACTGATGGCTGCTCCACAGCTCCTTCGCAATCAATACGCTAAATGGACCTAGTGCACTTTATCCTGCTCGGACACAATTAACATAAAATCTGCTTTATTTCATTTCTCTCTCTCTCTCTTTCTTGCTATTGCTTTTCAGCTAGATCTGTAAACTAAGCTGTAAATGATCTACAAGCCTGTTATTCTTTTGACTTAGCAACAGTAGTGGACAGTGTTGGTCTTACTGGAAAAAAACCCACTTTTCTACATTAGGTAGGAGCTGCCTGGAAGTGAAGGATAAATTAATCAAATTCTAAGCAGCTCATGACTAAGGCTTCTTTGCTCACTGTCTTAGAATGTAATGAGACCAAGACATGAGCGATATTATGCGTATGTGTATGTGAAGGCAACCATGTGCCGGTATACTGAAGTTTATCAGTGGAACCTAATTAAATTAAATTCACACAAAATGCTTGCTAACTGAAACAGAAACAACATATGGATCTATTTCATTTTGCCGACACAAGATGAATAACGTTCAGGAGCAGTTCCAAGGCATATACAAAGTGCAAATTCGTCTTAATGTTGGCTCACTTGCAGTATTGGCATTTAGCATTGGCATTTCCACCAGAATACCAATGACCAGAGTCAAATATATTTTCCTGGGGCTTTAGCCACACGCCCAAAATCTGTCTAGTCAAAGAAGTACGTAAATAAGTAAAGCTGGCTAGACTGCTGCATTTCATTATGTATTTATTGGCTAAGGACTTTTCTGTTCTGTCTCCCAGTAGGTCTTTAGAGCCAGAGTTAGAGAATGTCATGGGCTCTATTTTTGGCACTTTGGTTTATGGGATATCATTTGGTTGTGTTCAGTTTTGTTTAACCTGCTTTATCCAGAGTTGGACCACATATTAGAGATATAACTGATTAAAGCATTATGCACTCTCATAAGATAATAATTACAAAAACTTTATGTGCTTAAATAAATATTTGGGTGAATCTCACCTACAGATGAAAGAAAATTGCTTCTAAATACAAGATGATTAAAAAATCTGCATTCGGGTGTAGATCTTTTATTACTCCACATTGAGGAGAAAAACAACAATTTTTGCATAATCTTTGCTATTGAACATAATATTCACTCATATTTATATTCACTCATTAAAATTTTTCAGACTGAGCTGCATACCAATGATGCACTTCTGTCTACACCGCTACATCATACAAGGCTTGTTTCAGGGCACCAAACAATCACTCATCTATCCAACAGAATCGTATGACATGAAAGCTCCATGTTTTCATTCAGCTCCTTCTTCATGGCTGACACTTTTGAGACGATCCCCAAAATACTATATCCATTCTTACACACTTCTTCCCAAAAAACATCCAACATTTATACCAGAAACATCCTCAGACAACAACAAAACAAATCACTGCACGCTGTTCTTCTTTCGTGAAATCACAAGTGGGGAAGTCATATTTGACATCAACATGGACTTTTGGAAGATATGACGGAAGATATGTTCATTCAGAACTGTGTGAACAATACCACCTGACCTATAAGAGACCCTTTGCTGAGAAACTATTTGAGTGTCACACCGGTTAGGAAGCATGCTCCTTTCAAAGAAATTAAACAGGTCATATATGAGAAAAGCATCATATTTCACCTTCTGCATCCTACTTGACTTCAGGTTCTTTTGAGAGGTGAAACTTTTCTTTTTCAAACTTCATAGGAAGCTAGCGCATTCTTTCACCAGAATTTGATCAAGGAGAAATGAAGTCCAATCTAGGTATGTTTTATTTAATTTTTCCTTATGCTTACTGTCTTGTAGTTTACAATTATTTATGTTACTCTTTTTACATCTAGGGATGAAGTTCTGTTCTATTATCTAGCAATAATTATCTCATTTAAATACATGAACAAACCATGTTTAACACTGATATTAAGCAGTCCATACAATAATAATGGTTGATAACTCAGCTGTGAACATAGATGGGCATTACCCGCACCATGGCCTGCCTTTAAATAAATAACTTCATATGCTTGCTGAATACATTTTATGTCTTAACTCTTGCAGGTAGAATTAATTGCGTTAGAATTTTAAGATTTGTTCCAGAGTTTTCCCATCTTTCTTTCAAAACAGTTCTTTCAAACAGTAGACAAAATGATTATATCATTCTTATGATGTGGCAAGGTCCCTTAAGTGTGTAAAGAGTGCCTTTAAAGATCAATGATTTAGGATGAATTTGCCTTTACAATCTTTATGTAATGTTAATTACGTAAAAATATGATATATTGTATGCAGTCTCCACAAAGAGAATTGTGTAAAATGGAATCCAGCGCTTTCCATCAGGATCACTCACTGCCTTAGTTATTACTAAACTGCCTCTGTCAATCATACAACATGTCCAGTTGTTAAATACACTCTTAGAATGTGGGTGCAATTTTTAAGCTATTAGACTTTTTTGTAACAAGGACCTACAGCTAAATTTAATTCTACCTTTGCAATATGGCAGAACCACTGTATAATCAAATTCAGTGACCTTTTTATGGATGGCATATTTGCCAGTTTCACTATTTTTCAGCTATGGCATTTCATAAAGACAGAATGCTTACCTTTCCCTGGTCTTTCCCAAGATCAGGACTAAACAGCATGTTAGAAATGTATTTACAACCCTGGGGCTTAATCTCACACATACATGATGCCATTCTCTTTCTCAAAAATACAACACTGAGTAGAATACATTTTGAGTGGGAGGAGGAGCTTGGAATGGAGATATCTGATAAAATTAAGATAATACATCAAGCAGATAAAAAAATCCTGCCGTTCAGTTTAATTCAGTTTCAAGTCCTCCACCAAGTACAGTATAGTAAAGCTAAATTGGCTAAAATTTACCATGCCGTTTGTGATACATGTGACTGTTTTCATGCTATTACAGATGATCTATCACACTTAATTTCTGGGCATGTCCCAGATCATAAGAATTCTGGAAATATTTACATTTTTAACTGAAGTATTTGATGTTGATGTGCAGCCTAGTTTGGAAATAGTCATGTCATTAAAGCATAAATTAAATGAAAATGAGAGTGGGTAAGAGAGAGTGAGAGAGAGAGAGATAGGCACACCCCAAATTTGCCTGACAAAGTTTATGAACAAAAAGGTGGGGGACAAGGAGGGAACAACAAAATGTCGAGGAGAACAGTACAGAACGTGAAGTGAGGACAAGAACAAGCCTGAACAACAGGTTCATCAAGTTCAAGGTTAGGATCAGAATTTAATCTTCAGACTTTATACAATAGATTGTGTGAGGAGCTTGAGAGCAAGAGGGAGAGAGAGAGAGACATTACAACTAGACCAACTACAAATAAAACAGCTATGACATGTAAACAGCATGTACATGTACATTACATACAGCTTTAAATACAGTACTGTGCACAAGTCATATACACACTTATTTTAGTACAAAGTTTGCTATCGTTTTTTTATGAATTCAGAAAGAAAGAAACACATTGAAAGTGAAAGTGATCTATTTGCAGTTGCTTGCACACAGTGCAATTGGTCCTAACCAATAACCCAAATGAGGATAGGATTCCCCTCTGGGACTGGTTTCTCTCAAGGTTTCTTCCTCTTATCATTTCAGGGAGTTTTTCAGTGCCACTGTTGCCATCGGCTTCCTGGTTGAAAGCTGAATTTATTTTAAATAAATAATAGCATGTAGGTGTCAGGTATCTTGTGTAAAACATCCCCCATATGCAATACAATGCATGTCCACAGCAGCACCTCCTCCAGTTCACCTTGTTAATTTGACACACCTTTCAGATCAAGCACATGCTGGCCGATGGGTGATGTTTAAATGGATGTTTGTTGAGGTTTCTCCACACTTGGTGCACCTGTGATACCATGGTTAATAACACTGAAGTTGCTCAATTTACCCACATTGCCTTCTACTGCACAGTGGACGTTTGTGACGTTACTATCAATTGGGTCACTTTATAAGTGATTATATAAACTTGCAAGGTGTTTCTAATCCACCAAATCTGTGTACTAGAGCATTGAATCTGACGGAAGATAGAAGAGCAAGATTTAGATAAAAATGCAGATGTTAGGGAACAGACTTTCATTGTTACTTAGAAGAAGACTGTGTGTGACAGCTGTGTATAAAGGCAGCATCTATACTAATCATATTACATTTCATTTCATGATTCTTTTATTTGAACATAAAGTTAAGTTGACTGCTGCCGGGTTGCAGACTGTGACCGGGTTCTTTCAGGGTAAAATAA
>JAOUQT010335249.1:0-13175 GCA_025769995.1 Xyliphius kryptos | reverse complement strand
ACTTCAGTGGAAATTTCTCAAGACACATTCAAATGAGGCTCAGTAGTGTGTGTGGCCTCCACGTGCCTGTATAATCTACCTACAACGCCTGGGCATGCGCCTGATGAGGCGGCAGATGTTCTCTCCTACAGCCCCCTCCATATCTCTGTGTGTACTGGCCTGTCTCCTGGTATCTGCTCCATGCTCTGGACACATTTTGGGCTCTGATTAGAAACACCCAGGACAGGGCGCCAATCCATTGCTGGGCACACACTCACTCACACAGACACACTATATATTCTCTGCAAACCAGAGGACCTGGGAAAAAATTCACGCAGAGACAGGGAGAACATGAAAACGCCACCCATATCAGGAATCGAACATAGATTCCCAGCACTGGAAGGCAATTGTGCTAACCACAACACCACCATATTACTTAAAAATAGCTGGAACATTTTATTTAACACACACACACAGGGTGTGGTAACTCTGTGATTAGGGTGTTAGGTTAGCAATCTAAGGGTTGTTGGTTCAAATCCCAGGTCCACTGAACTTACCAATGTGACTCCTTGAGCAAGACCCTTAACCCTATTGCTCCAGGGGTTATGTTGTAATCCTGTGTTCTGGCCTCAACTATAAAGTGGGATCGCTTTGGATAAAAGCGTCTGCTAAATAACCAAATGTACATTTAAATGTACATGTAAATGTACTTTAGCTCTAAATACATCAACAAGAATGGGCATTTGTATTCTGGCCATTATATAAATATTTATATAAGTACATACAGGAAAAGGTACTTTTACCCTTTAGTTTTACTTTAACTCAGATTTAGGACATGGGTACTTCTGCCACTGCTGATTAATTGGATGATGCCATAATTATCCTGGATATCTGTCCTCCGTAGAACAAAAGGTGAACTCTAAACCTGACAGTAAGGGCTGGTGCCTTCCTCTGCGGTAAAATAACAGCTATTTTCACAAGCTTAATAGACATTCAAAATCCAATTTTAATACCCATTTTGAACTGGTTTCCTTAAAGGCATCGCAAACTAATTGAGAGTCTTAATAGCAGCTGTTTTCCTCTTTCTAACACAATAGAGCTTATCTTTCTAAACTTTTAGAACTCAGGACTAGAGGTCTACATCATGTTTTGTACTAATGTATCTGTATTAAGATTTCTTGCATGTTTAAAGTGGTCCACTGTGATACAATCTCATGCTGAAGCACACCTGCTCCACGGTATTATCTTACTTTTACGAAAACATGGAACAATTCTATTCCCCAAGCATTTGTCTATCTTATAATGTGTTTACTCTAGAGCGGCACAGTGGAACAGCGCGGCACAGTGTGGGCAGCACTGCCTCTTCACTAACACAGTAAGAAAGCACAGGATTTGATTCCTGGGGTGGGTGGCTAGGTGGGTTTCCTTTAGGTGCTCTGGTTTTATCACATAATCAAAAGACATGTAAGGCTTGTGAATCCAAACACTTAGCTGTGAATGTGTGGTAATGTGTTTGTTGATGAATCTGTCAGTGATGGACTGGTAAACTGTCCAGGGTATTTCTCTGACTGTTAGTCCCTATATGCAATCCTATTAAAAGATGTGTGGCTTAAAAACTCAATGAATGAATAAATAGGTCTGTCTGTGACTAATACATGACATGTCTGAACCTCTGCCTCTATTTTGAATCTAACTTTACTGAAACGCTTACTGCGAATGTATAAATAATAAATATAAAGGCGTTTAGGCTTTAGGATAAAATAGTATATTGTATATACTACAATAGAATGATGACATGTCCATATGTTAATTAGAAATTAAAGATTTTTATTTAAACAAACTTGGCAAAAAGTAAAGAAAAGGAAGGAAATACTGTTAATAAAGTGTTTAAGGATAATGCTTTCTATGAATCCAGTATTCATGATGCATTGTTTACACATTCATAAAGCTTTATAAAGCGTTGATAATGCTTTATAACACTCTTCACAAGCCTCTGTAAAGATACATAGGTGTTTATAACCACATTCATTATTGGAATATACCATAGGGCTTCATAACACAAAGTGACATAATGCTTTATGAAATGCTTTATGATATTTATTTTAAATTTTCTCCTCTAAGAATGACCTTATTGGTTCTCATAAATGTTTATGAACACCCATAAGCTTTCTTTAAATGCATTATGTAGTGTCATTTATTAATTTTATGATGGAGACTGTATAATTATTAGTACATAATGACTTTCAAAGTTCCTAAATGCTATTCACAGCCTTTAGGCAAAGTAAAACACAAAGAATCCAGAGTTTATTTTACAACACATTAAGACAATTTGTCAGCAATGTACTGGCGCACAGTCCTGGGTGTATTTGCCCAGTGCCTGAAAGGTTCTCCCTTCTCCCCTGGATGGGCATGGGGACCGAGCCCCCCCCCCCCATGACCCTTCATAGAACGTGTTCTCGTGATTAACTTGTACCAGTGCTGCATCCCATTAGGAACGGAATGCGAATGGGGCCATCCAGCTGGGGGTAACCCAGATTCTGCTCGTTTCTGGGTTGCAAGTCTATCCTACTTTAAGTGGGTTTGATTGAAGCACAGGCAAACTTGCCGTTCCTTGACCGTCCAACAACAAGTTACCACTCACTAGTGGAAACAAGTATTAAACACTTTCTATATTTTGATTTCCCTGTGGGAGTTTTGGGTAAAGCTGCCAATGTGGCCTTAGGATTGAGCCAATATTTATTTATAGTAATGCTGATGTTATAACACTCATACTGTCCAATCATTAAATGCAGAAGTCAATGTACCCAAAATATACGTTAGAAAAGGTTAAAAGGTATGAAATTTGAGTTGTGGTGCTACATGAGGCGCAATTAGATGATGACACAGGGCAGACTTAATGGGATATTCAGCATTAGCTTCAGTTGGACTGAAGAGTGATTAGCACTTTCTGCAAAACTGCACACTTAAAAAAACTGAAATTACAGCTCCATCACCACAGGCACATTCAAAAACAGCTGAGGTAGGCAGTCTTTTAGCTCACTAATATTATTATGAATGCTCACATGTGAAAGTCATTAGAGAAAACATGCAGTTTGTAAATCCCATGTTAATGCCCTGCTTCCTGCAGAAGCTCTCAGGTGTCTGCCTTGGCAGCACCAGGCAGAAGCCTGGCACAGCTCTAGTGACAGCTGACCAGAATTTAAGGCTGAAAGCTGGCAGAGACTTAGACACATCCATCGCTTGTGTTTAGTCTCAGTTTCAAACTGCTGACCTAAGCTGCACATAGCATTGGTACTTTGTTTGTTAAAAGAAAATATATTTAAAGGTGTAAACACATGTTTTATTTGAAAAGTTAACCAGAATAAAAGTAACCATCGTTTAAAAGTTATATTTTTCAGTATTACTATTTTTACAGGACCCAAACCTAAACAATATTTTTCCCTATGTGATTTTGAGAACAGTTTATATTCCTTTTAACATAAATTTTACTTGCATCTTAAACATAACATTTGCTGTTTAATGACATCTTATATGAATGCACAGTTAGGCTGTAAAGACATTCTCTTAACAGGCTACTTTGTGGCAATTAGAAATAGTTTATTACTAATTTTATTTTGAATAAATGTTATAAATAAACATTATTGTGTACATATTACTTTGACAGTTTGTAGATGAGTAAATGCTTCATTGCCTAACTCCATAATGGTAAGCTGTAAAGCAAGAACATCCAACAGAAACACAATATTAACACCCATTGCTATGAAATGTATGAATTAGATGTTTAAATCTAATCACATAGTCCATTTGCAGAATCTTACAGCTATAAAGACGAAGCCAATTTTCCTCTTTCTTCATTGAATTTTTTCTTTTGGTCTGTAGAAAAACAAACTGATCTAATAAAAAGACATTTCACTAGCTCTTAAAATTGCCATTAACCCTTTTTTTCTTTCCTTAATATCAAAGTAAACCACAGTGTATAATAATAATCTTAAAAATGGAATCTGTGGCGAGGGAAAAATGTTCTGATTAATCTTTAAAATTGTGCGTTACACTGGATTTTTTTTTTAAGAAGACAAAACAAACCTTTTCTTAGGTCAAAAATGCAGCAGTAACGTTTTCTGAATTATTTTAGACTTGTGTTAATGCACAAGGTCATATCCTGCATTATTTTATTTTATTGACGTGTATATTTTAAAAGAGGCAGTGATGCAGTAAAGAGTCAGCAGGCCATTTAAACTTTTCAGAATCAGCTGGATATAGATAACTGAGGGTTAAGAGCTCAAAACGTTGCTGAAGCTATATTTAACTGAGTAATATTCGGCACCAATGCCTTTTGAATGTTTAATTCAAAAACAGACTTATTTTTTCTTTTAATTTAATTAAGACAATAATATGCACTTTTAAATGAACTCTATAGATTCAGGGTATTTGATAAATAGTAGTAAAGCAATGTATTTAATAAATAAGATCTGTACAAACATTACAGGCTAATGAATATACTGGTATAATAAAATAAACTAACTACATTTAGTCATAAGCATTTACGAGAACCTCTCAGTCTAATCAATGCGCTGTGTGAAATGTCTTCATGACTAATCGTTTATTGACATTCCAATATGAGACTAATAAATACACTTTAAAAAGATTACTGAATCACTGAACGTTAATTGATTCAAATGTCAAAATGCATCCCAGCACACAACACTAGGCTGTAAAGTTGAGCTTACTTTAATGAGGAACTTCACTTTGGGAAGGAATTGGTCTTTGAAAAAAAATAACCCATATGGGGTAATGGATATAATTTAGGTCATCATGTAAATAAAATGTCATTTTGAAATGCTTTTAATTTTTTTTTTTTAAGAAATTAAGCAGTGTGCAAGTGAAGTAGAGGAGGGCAAATGGAATGTGCTTAGTATTTGTTAGCGATCCTGCATGGGAATATGGTTTCATCTTAAAAAAGAACTTAAGAATTCATTTTCATATTGCATTCATGAAAAATAAATAAATTAGTATAACTAACACACACACACACACACACACACACACACACACACACACACACACACACACACACACACACAAACAGGATTAGTGGCCAAGAGTTGTTAGCATCATTGTGCGCAGAGGAAACTTATACTTAACTGCAGATGTATAGTAACTAAGCCCTTCCTTGAAAAAACAGACTATAATCACTGGCCCTTCTTAGCTATGTGGATGCTTTACTGCCTGATGTCTTTAGCTGTAAAACTTTACACTATTGAACTGGTACAAGTCATTATCATTTGCTGTTACAGAGTTTAAAATAATCGTGCTGATAGATGAAATTACTATAGTAACCCAAAAGCCTTTCGAAACCACACAGCTTTTAACAACATTAACACAAAAACACTAATAATCCAATAAGAAATCCATTACACTTTTTAAACATTAAGATCATGAAAAACACAACTGAAAGAGACCTCAACTACTAAAATGCATGCAGTGTATCTTAGTGAAAGAGACAAATAAAGGCCAGTGTGATGCTTTGTATTAACACAATCTAAGACACCACTTATTTTAAACTTTACTCACACTTTGTTTAATTGAACAAAAAAAGGCTATTAGGTAAGTGAAATCTTACTGATATTACATTTTTTGCCTCGAGACAGGTTTTTGGTGTCATCGATGACTATATGTATGATTTGGAATTTTATAGTAAAGGTTAAGTGCATAAGCGACACATTTTTCTAATAGAGAATTTTACAAGCATTTTTAAATTGCCAATTGTAAGGTCACACAGACGTATGTATAGTGTGGCATTTTGTAGCTTTCTTTGCTCTTTTCTCCACCCCAAGCTCTGCATCTCCATCATGACTCTGAAGTCAACCAGGCCTGCAGTAAGAGCTATAAATAGCTTGCCTTAAGAAGTGGATCACACTTACACATTTTCTTTCTATAGCTTGAGTGACCATAGTTTTCTAACTCTGTGTATTTGAGGAGCATTATCTAGATCTAGATCTTAAAAAAAAACGCTAAAGGCCAAACCTCATAATTTATACTACGAAGTATGTCATTGATATAACATAATATAAAATAATTTCTGTGGTTTTGTATTAATTTTTTTAACTAAACATCCTTTTAAGGAATTAGTGGAGCTTATCCCACCACTTACTGGTTGTAACATTGTTTTCCAATGAAAACCTGCACATTAACATTTGAATAGCTGAAATAACGATTTCCAGAAAAGAACAGTTACAAGTAACTCTTTGGGGTCAAGCAATTGTGGGGTTCTGGAGGAACCCAAGATTAACGAAATACAAAGTCGGCACAAGGATGACATGCAGACTCCCCACAAACGGAACCTTTGTATTCAGCTAGAAATCAAAGCCCGGGATTTCTTGCTTTAAGCAAGTGGTGCATACGAATAAACCACAGTGACACACCCTTCAGCATGCTCGGCATGCTGTGTAGGTGTATATGTCTTTATAGACCTTTATTTAAGCATAGTGTTAATGAAATAAGACAAATATTTTCAGTTGAATTAACAATCACCTTACCCTGATTACGCACTCGTAGTGATGGCAAAGATTTACAGCAAAAAAACAAGTGAAAGGAGTCGTCAATAAAGGGCGACACGGTGGCTTAGTGGTTAGCACATTCGCCTCTCAGCACTCGAGATTCCCGGTTCGAATCCCTATCTGGGTGGAGTTTGCATGTTCTCCCCGTGTCTGCGTGGGTTGCCTCTGGGTTTTCCGGTTTGCTCCCACATTCCAAAAACATAAAGGTATATTGAATTCTCTAAATCGCCCTGTATAGTGTGTGTATATGTGTGTGTGGCTGTGTGAGTGAGTGTGTACCCAGCGATTGATTGGCGCACAGTCCTGGGTGTATCTGCCCAGCGCCTGAAATGTTCTCCCCTGGATGGGCATGGGGAACCCCCCCGCGACCCTCATTAAGGAATAAGCGGAAGATAATGAATGAATGAATGAGTCTTCAATATAAAAAAAATATATATTATTTCACACAAATTAGGAATAAACCAACTGTCTCATCTGCAGCAGACAGTTACTGTATATGCACCATGCTTGATATGGGCTTAAACTGTTCAAGGCAGCAAGACAAAACAACAGGCGGTGCTTTTGTCACAAATAGACAGCCATGATGGCAAAGAACACACAGTTGTCTTGTCATACTGACTACAAAGACAGTGATGCACTAGACAGGTATGAATGGATATTTATTTTTAGCAGCATATCTGTAAAGCCAGGGTGGGGAAGCATTTTTTTGTATTGTTTTGCTATAGGCCAAATTTGCCTGGCATTAGTGAAACTGTAGGATTAGCATGCTTAAGTTTGGAAATGTCCACAGGCAGTGAGTGATTTACCTGTGATTTAAACGGCAAGAGACAAAAACTTACATAAACAGGGCTTTGGTTCTTTAATTTTTTTTTGCTTTTGTTTTAAATAAATTTCTACTAAATAAGGAGATAAAAGCTTCACACTCACTTATTCTTTCTACTGGCTAGCAGTTTAGGTGAAGTTGGGCAGTACAGTAGGCCTACACAAATGTGGCTTAATTACCTAACATTATCACACCAAACTTTGGCACATTAAGTCTGTATGACTCAGAGCTCTGACATTCTTATTGCAATCATATAAGCCTGTATGTGAGATCTGCGACCATTAAGTTCATTGTAATACACATACCTTGCTTCAGCAGGACCTGAAGGTCATATGAAGACCTTGCTTCAGCAGGACAGTGTATGACAACTCTAATAAAAAACTTTTCTATAGTAATCTCTGCTTTAGTCGTAGGCTTGTGGTTAAGGTCCCCAGTTTGATTCGAAGTCCCACCAAGAACTATGGCTGAAGTGCCCTTGGGCAAGGCACCTAACCCCAATTGTTTCCCGGGCACAGTGTACAAGGTTTTCTACCGCTACGGGCACATGTGCTGACTTTACTCAGTGCGTAAATGTGTGTTGCATTACTTTATCATGTAGGCTGCTTGTTGGCTCAGTTATGGCCTGTCAGCTTTACATTGCATTGAATTAATTTACATTACAGACATTATCATCTGCTAAAGAGATCAGGAGTGATTCTATCTTCTGCAACTTAATTTATGAGCAGGATAAAGTATTAAACAAAGAAAGGTGCTACTGATTCCACAGGATCGAAACAGATCCTCCAAGTGCTTAACTATTGATCACTTTGCTAACAGTTCCACTTGCATTGACTTCTCAACCACCGGAGAAAGGCTTGTTACTTTTTATGGAAGTTGCTTACACCCAGTGTGGAGAGGAATTAAATAGCATCTTCTATCTCCCCTTGGCCGAGAATGTGTGAACGAGCAAATGTGCACAGCCAGTACGACTCTCTCCCGCATTACCACTTTCTCTCCATCCTGTTCTCTTTTGCTCACCAGCAAAGTGTGAAGGACAGCAAGTATGGAACAGATTGAGGAACAATGGGACCAGCTGAGAGCTCACAGGGAAATGACTCAGGGCCACAGGCTAAATAGATATCTGGGATTTAAGGGTGCTTAGGGGAGGAAGAGACTGGCAGTACAAAAAAAAATAAAATAAAGAAAATTGGAGACAGATGTTCAGTACTTCCGAGTCAGGCTTGAGAAGCAATAAAACACACGAAACATGAAATGGGTGATTGAATGAAGGATACGAAAAAACAAAAAACAACTACATGAGGCAGAACACCACCAGAGCGACAAATAAAAGGGATAAAGCTTATTAAAGTCAGTGCAATGAAAAACAAAACATATGCCTACATGGTACATGGCAAAGGTGGTAAGGCAGCTGCCCCCAAAACCAAACCATACCTGAGGATATATGACTCTCCTACATCCATTTAGTATACTGTTTTCTGCTGGGGGACTAGAGGGAATCTTAGAGACTGACTTGGTTTTAATGAAAGTTAATTTTTAATGTAACATAATTGGCATAATTGGTTGATCATACACCTGACTACAATCCTACAGCATCCTTTTTGCAAGTGTACCTATATGAATTAATGCTGGTTTAAAGAGAAACGGTAGTAACACCAAATACTAATGTAATTTAGCTTTTTGCTCACTGCATTTTGTAAACTGATAAGAATAAACATTTTTTTTTTATTTATATATTTTTTCCACACCTGATAAAACTTTTGCACAGTACTGTACCTAAAGGAGATCTGTGAGTGCTGTGTAAATTATTATAATAATCTACTTTTTTGTGGGTAAAGAAAAAGTTACTTTTTACATTTTGGAGTAGCCCTAGCTATGACCCATTTGTTCTAGCTAGTTAAATTGTTATAAATGTAAGGAACTCTTCTTTTATTTTCAAGATTTAATTAATTAAAAAATCAACCACACCAAGAAATAAAATGACGGGAAAAAAAACATAATCTCCAACTGTTCTAAGCTAATAGTCCCTTTAATGCCTATTGTACAACAAAATGAACATGTGTCTGTTAAATGTAGTGATCTTTATTTTCTGTGACTTAAGCCATGTGCTGTATAATTTGGTGTGTAATAGTGGGAGTTATTCAGCCAGATTAAAGTGCTGACTTCACAGCGCAGCTCATGGCAGAACTTATTAGTGTTTACATTGCATTCAACAAACACCTGTGTAAAGAAAATGCCAAATGTAGGTCAGTCTAAGAAATCTTGCACACATCTATGAATGCTCAGTGGGTTGTGAGCTAAATTTCAGATCCAGGAAATTGTTTGGCACTGTGGTTAATTTTACACAAGTAGGAGGTTTGTTTGAAAAAATTGCTTATTAAAAAAAAATCTTTTATAAGATCTTTTAAAAATAGCTTTTTTAAATACAGTGAAATAGAACAGAATATTTGTTTTTGTTAATTTAATACTGACTTATTCAATTTGATTAAAAATGTATTTTTGATATAAAAAAAGTCTGCTCATTGTATTTATGTTGATGGATTTTTTGTGGGCCACCACATAATTTTTGTTTTTTTTTATTAGTTGTTATTTTAGATTAAAAGTCTCCTTTACTACACAAATCTGCTGCCATTTGCTGCAGGAACTATTTGGTTTTAATGTGCAATTTTATTAGTAGATGTAAAATACATTTATTTATACAGTAGAGTGACTCGGCAAAAAGTAAGGAAATATTCTCAAATCTCAGGGCAGACTTACAGACAAACCCTTTTTCTCACACATTTATACCAGAAAAAATCAGAAGAACATGCAAACAGCAGAAAAGGATCTTATCTGCCTTACCCAGCAATCAAACATAAGGACTTCACATTGTATTACGGTGCTAACCACCATGCCACATGTTTATATTAACAACAATGACAAGACTAACATTACAACAACCAGAGGCTAAACCAAATCTAAAGGCTTATTTTTTGTATAAAATGGATTAACTTTGGAATATAATTATATAAGCCAGACATTTGTTTTATAGACACAAAAAAAGTGTCTATAAATAGTCCAATAAAAAGTAAGTGAGAGACAGTTGTGTTTTCAAAGCTTGGGATGAAACTACTGTAAACGTTTCTTATAACAATATTTGTAATTTCTGTTTTTAGTTTTTGAACTAGAAGAAGGGCTGTGTTTTAGTTTAGTTGTTCAGTGTAGAGGGCTTAGTGGTTAGCACATTCGCCTCTCAGCACTGGGGAATCCCAGTTCGAATCCCAATCTGGGTGGAGTTTCCATGTTCTCCCCGTGTTTGTGTGGGTTTCCGCCGGGTTTTCCGGTTTCCTCCCACATTCCAAAAACATGAAGGTAAATTGAATGCTCTAAAATGCCCTTATAGTGTGTGTGTGACTGTGTGAGTGTCTGACCAGCTTCCGAGACGTTCTCTCTTGGATGGGCATGAGGAACCCGGCAACCCTTATTAAGGAATATGAATGAATGAATGAATACACATTATTTTAAACAAGTCTGTTTAATAAGCCAATACAAATATGACAGAGATTCATATATGTATTTTGCACTGCACTGAACTTCTTTAACTGTGTAAGCAAAAAACTATTTGTCAACCTCCATCCTCTCAACCCCTGTCCTCATTACAAAACAAACGATTTAAATGTGTGGCAACCTGGGAGAACCTTATTTTATTACCAAAACCATGTGCTGCCTGAACCTAAACAGCAGGCCTGACCAGTCATAAGTATCAGTAAAATCGTGTATTCAAATTAAACGTGTATAATTTTCTCTACCCCCCGCCACCCCCCAAAAAAGTATTTTTGCAACATGCTCAGCAATGCTAAAATCAGCAAAACAGAGGAATTCTTGGTTTGCACAATGCTAATGTAGCTCATGATCGGATCGGAAAAGAGGATAATGATGCATTTATGAGTCTGAAATTCATGATCGTTAACAGACATGCTTGCCAAAGGTTTAGCTGCTTTAGAGTGTCCCATGTTAGGAAAGTTCCCCAAATACTAATGACACCCTCAAGAATCTGTTACATAAGATGCATGCTCTTTCAGTTGGCAATTTAGTCACGTCGGAGCAAAGCCACACTTAAAATGAATAATAGATCTGTGGTATTTTAGTCTCTCTGATTCAGCCTCATCAACAAAAGTGATATGTGGTTTTAAAAACTTTTAGCAAAACGTCAAACAAAAGCTTTGCCAGAATGACAAACACATTAGACCATAACTAATCAAAACCTATTGGGCATATAATTTGCACAGAATCAGTTTTAAAATGACTTGTGTATATTAATTATACATATTAAAACAGGGAAAAATTTCATGCACACATATTTATAAGTGGCTTTATTAATATTGATAGCTTACCCAGCAACCTGAAAGGTCTGAAACAGAAAAACATATACTTGGGCACTGATATTCTTAAACTCTACAAATCTTTAAGAACCAAATACAAGCTAAATCAACAATTGCTTGGTCAATGTTACAGTCCTGGTCCTACAGGGTGGGCCATAACTCTGGATACACCCTGATAAAATGGAAGTGGTTGCTGATATCACCTTAGCGTTTGTGGCATGTTGGTACTGAGAGAAATGCTGCAGAAGAAATGCTACCACAGGCCTCTTGTATCCATTGTTTCACGTGGTATGTGGTATCATTTCTTCTGCGGTATTGCTTTCGGTGTGTCAAGAGTGAGAGAAGAGAAGTGCATTGACAATTCAACACAATGTGCAGCTCTTTGAGCACATCTGTAGTGGGTTACTGTCATTGCTCCATGTCACAAATTTGTCAATAACTTAATAATGAATGAAACTACAATAAAAATGAGAACAACATTGTTTTTCTTGTGCAATTCTTTATGTGTTTAATGTGTCACACCGTTGAAAAAATCAAAGGTAAATCCAAAATGGTGCCTTTGCAGATGGCCTTCATGGGCGTCACCCGGCCTTATGTTTTCCCCTCCCATGTACTCCCATGTGCCACAAACAGTACGTGATGTCAGCAACCACTTCTATTTTATCAGGGTGTATCCATACTTATGGCCCACACTGTAAGGAGAATAAAGAAAAGCATGTGAGCATCATGACATTTAACATTAACTGCTCTGATCATATCTATGTTGGGGAAATTTTAATAAATACTGTATCTCTGTAAAGCAAAGTATTTTTTAAGTCTTCAAATTTAAAACTGCCAGGTTAAATCTAGCAAGATAGTGATTTTATAACAAAATATAATATAAATAAAGCAAAATCAATTCCATTACTTTATCATACATGCATGCATTGAACTGAGCTTTGATCCACAAGCACACATTCCTGTTAAATTACCATGTAACTCTTATTACGTTGTATTATGTTAAGGACATAAAAGCTGCTGCGATTGTTTAAGCAATTGTTAGTTTCCGATCTGATGTAGGTGAAGTTTTGAAGAGTGCTTTAGAGGGGCACACAAATTCCTCAAAATCTTTATCTAACTTTAATATTTGTTTAAGGCAACAGCAATAGGGGATGGAAGAATATAATATACTGTGGTGTAGCTTCATCTTTCATGTATTATGATTTAACACTGCTTTTGGAATGGTTGAAAAGGATCAATGGGTGACTTTTTTAAAGACATTTCTTCAATGTTAGCTGAAATTGAAACATTTCTAAAGTAAATTGGTGCTTTTAGATTTATACACCTTGCACCTTTTACTAAAGTAAGCTTAAATTGTTAAAGGAGCGTAATGTTACAGGAACTGTATGTATGTATGTATGTATGTATGTATGTATGTATGTATGTATGTATGTATGTATGTATGTATGTATGTATGTA
>JAOUQT010335236.1:0-13176 GCA_025769995.1 Xyliphius kryptos | reverse complement strand
AAGTGTTTCAGGTAAGTTATCATCTGAATGTTGGTGTGTATTTTTGACGTTCCACCTAAAATTTCCGGGAGCCGTCTGGTCGGCGTGCGGGGACTTTTATCAGCCAAGGCCGCGGCGTGTTCAGACAGATATAATTCAGCCTCTCCACAAATATACCAGAATGCTCAGCCATGTGTACGTTCATCTCACACACCTTACTTGTGTGATGCGGGTGATCATGAATATTTATGTACATTAAATCTAAAACACACACCTATAACAAGGCCTTTAACTCCTAAATGCTAAAATATTCCCCCCTTTAAGACAGCTTAACCAAGTTCTAACAAACGCTTCATTAATATGTAATTCATTTCTGTTACAGCTGCCTGGCCGCTCAAGGTGGAGGATTCCCCCATTGAGCCCTGGTCCTCACAAGGTTTAATTCTAAAAAAAATTAAAAAGGAAAAGGAGGGGGGGAAAAAACACCAGGGAGTTTCTTTCAAATCTTCCTAAGAGCATGTATTATCATAAAAAAACACCCTATAAACTAACCAAATTTAAGTTTGTTAAATGATTATAATAGACTTTTCACAAAAAAGGTGTAATTTCATGGTATTTAATGTGTAAAATAAATCAAAATCTCATATTTGGTATTTGATGCAGTTCCTGTACAAATAACTGCAATCTTCTAATGTGTATATAATTTCCATGGTTCCAAAAAACAAGAAAATGACGTGTTTCATGAACACATGTTATTAGAGCTGCAACAATAAATGTATTTATTTTAACGAGTAACTTTTTTGCAAACTATATGATTGAGAAACTTCACAAGAAAAATCCAATTTTGGGGGAAAATAGAAAATAAGGACAGAATTTTTAGTTCTTGGACAGTAGGATTAGACGAGGTGCGTCTCTGGAAAGTGTCAGAACGCCATCAGTAATTGATTAACAGCGTAAGCTACTGCTGTACCTGTATGTATATATATGTATACACACAGAAACTAAAAGAGAACAGAGAAACAGATGGCTGGGTAAATATTTGACACGCTTTTGTAAGTCACGTTGGATAAAAGCATCTCTAAACGACCAAATGTAAAGATATTCTGGTAAATGTGCACGTTTATGTCGGTAAATGGCAAAAACTGTGTGAACACTCCACAGTTTTCGGTTTCTAATTTAATGCCATGTGGACTTTGATCGCTGCTCACTGTACTAAAATATACAGACAAAAATAATCTGAAACTAGTTCAAATTTTGCTAATTAGCAAAAATCCAAAAAGCAAAGTAAGCAAGTTTGCAAAAGTCGTTTTTTTTTTATTTTATTTTGCTAATAATCAAAAAACAACATGGCAGTAGCTTATGGGTCCAAATTAAAAAGTTGTTTGTTAGGTCTGGGAATCTGGAAAAAGAGTGTAGTCTGGAAATTTTTGGGATAGAAGTTAAAAGCCTGTCTAGCGATAGAGATTGGCGCCCTGTCCTGGGTGTATCTGCCCAGTGCCCAAAACCTTCTCCCCTAGTACAGGATTAAACAGAAGATAATGGAAGTTAGAAGTCCAATTATAATTTTGTTATTGGAGAACAGCAGCAGCTGCACCTACCCTCCAAGTTTGACGTCTGTAGGACTCGGGGTCTTGGCTGGCCAACGTGTTTCCTCCAAGAAAAAACCCAACTGATCTGACATTCTAAATGACGTTCTTTGGTTATATCACCATGACAACCCCCACTCTAAAGGTCACAGAGTTGTTGGGAATGTTCCAACATACTCTGTACAGTAAAAAGTTTTGATGAACCGCTAAAAATAACAGCCTGACTGAATGGAAAGTCAAGCGTTGTTGCCTGAGTTTTGCTGTCTGCTGTGGAATAGAATTTTCGGATGTTCAAGAATGTTTAACCGTCTCCATGGAGATTATGAATTAATAAGAAATATGGCATAAGGACAAGCTGTCTACAAATAACGCAGAACACCATTATAGTGCCCCCAAAAGAGATAAGTGCTTCCTCAGAGACTAATGATCAATGTTTGTGTGAAGTTGTAGAATCTGAGTGAAGTTTGTTGAGTTTTTTTTTTTGTTTTTTTTTTAAACGATGATTTAATGAGAATGTTGACATATGGATCAATCTGTATGAAGCAGCCTGACGGAATGGAAAAGTCCAACATCTTTTGATAATTTTGAGGAGCATGCTCTGGTGAGTATTTTGGATACCAAGCACATAGGGTTTGACTGGTAAACATAGGACTAGTTCTTTTTGTCATCGGCTTCAGCTACCCTTCCAGTTTGGTGTCTGTAGGGCTTACGGTTTTGGCTGCCCAACACTTTTTACCCAAGAATAATCATAATAATAGGAAAATAAAAAATCTGTTATGAAACCACAGAAACTCTAAAAAAACAAAAATCTAAAATCCCATTTAAATGGAAAAAAGATCAGGTTTGATTATACTACAGTGGAAACACATCACATATAATCAAACACTTTACAAGTTATTGGAAGTTAATACAGTCACACGGGCATTTTAATCTACGATAAAATGATAATTCTGCAGTATTATGAAGGCAGATCTTATTTCCTGACTGACACATGACATTAGCTGATCCCAATTCCTAAGAACCTGAACCTTAGAAGCACATCATTGAGATTATTGTGTTTTGAAGTCAAGTGCGCATCATTTGGTAGATTCTCTCTCACACATACACACTGACAGATGTATGAACCTGCTGTATTTTTAAAGTTTCTTTGTAAATGAGTGAATACGGTCAGTTCTGAGGTATCGTGGGTAGATTTAAGCCATAAAACAAGTAACACGTGAGGATCGATCGTGGCTGTAGCTTACGGGTCCCAATTGCAAAGTCATTAGTTTGGAATCTGGAAAAAACGTGTGCAGTCTGTAAGACTTTTTGGATACAAGTCAGATGCGTAACTGTGTTTTGTCGCACTTTGAAGCCATTTATAGGCAAATCAGTGTGAATTTGGTTGTCCGTGAAGATGCACACCAGCTGCACCTACCTACCCTTTAAGTTTGGTGTCTGTGGGGTTTATGATCTTGGCTGCCTCACATGTTTTACCAACAAACTAAAATGATAGGAGGAAGAAAAGGAAAATTCTGAGCAAAAACAATAGGGTCTCAAATATTTTGTGCTTGAAACCCTAATAAATAATGCAGTGGATTTACCTTTAAATCCAAAATAAAGTACCGCTGTGATGCTATAACGCCATGTTCTGAAGCCGGACAACAAGAACCACTGCTGACAAATATAATTGAATATTTCACAAGTTACAGAAGTTAATACAGACAGACATTTCAAACCATTCTGTATTTCCTGACTGTAAAAGTGCAGTGTCAGGTGAAAGCTCCACATTATCTGAAACAAAAGTGAACCTTGCAACTCAGTTCCTTAGAACCTGAACCTTAGAAGCACCTAATCGAGATGATTGTATTTTAAGCCGATTTCGTGCATCCTTTGGTAGGTTCTCTCACACATGCACGCTGACAGATGCACGAACCCGCTGTATTTTTGAACTACCGGTGTGACTGAGTGAATAAGGTCAGTTCGGAGGTAATCCTGAGGTCATTTTGAGGTATTAGTGCAGATTCCAGCAGTAAAATGAGGTGTAAAGTGTGGAAGCGGAGCAACACGTCGGCTGCGGCGGCGGCAGTGAGGTTTAAACGTGGGGGGGGGGGACGCCGTGGGTTTGTGCTCCTCAGCGTTTCCACCTTCCACTGAAATCTAAAGAGTTGACATTTCTCACCTGCAACTTCATCCGATTCAGAAAACCGAGGCACCCGGGTGACCCCGCTGCAAACGTCCGTTAAAACCGTTACGGAGCTCCGCGAGACACTTTAAAATCAAATTTAAATCTCCAACGGACAAACTGTCGCTTTTTTTAGAGAGGCACCGAAACCGAACGAGGAGAAAAAAAAGAAAGAAAGAGCCGTGCGGTCCTAACTCACCGGCGCGCACATCCACAACTGTTCGTCCAACTTTGCCCCCTGCCTCCGTGCTGCTCCCCTCCGGATTATCTGAGACACACTTCCAGCTCCGCCATCTTCCGCTGCCCTGTTTGTTTAAAATGAGAAACGCTGCCTCGCGAGCAGTCAGCCAGCTTGGAAGCCGACGCGAGGGGCATGATGGGAAACGTAGTCCTCCGCGGCGCGGCGGCAGCGCTTTGGCTTTGATACCGAACTACATGTACATGTATGCAGATGGAGACGGAGGGGCTGCAGCGCCACCGGGTTATTTATAGTACACTTCACCTGATAACCTGAACGCTCATGTGTTCCTGAGAAGATTAACAAAAGAAGAGCATCGAGAGGCTTGCAATTGTATTTATATATGCATTAAGAGATCAATGCCGTCATATAGGAGTCGATGGCAGTAGACAGTGACCAAAATATAATAATAATCACATTTTACGATATACATCAAGATCACAAACACACAGTCCTTAAATAATATATCATTTATGAATAGGTACTATATTAAATATACATTTTTGTAAAATACTGTCCTTTTATTTACACATTTTGTTATTATAAATATGATTTATATAGAATTACTACATTTATTCATTCATTATCTTCCGCTTAATCCTCTACCAGGGTCCCCATGGCCATCCAGGTGAGAAACTATCGGGCAAATACACCCAGGACAGGACGCCAATCTATCGCTGGACACACACTCGCTCGCACAGACTATATGGGGCAATCAGAGCAGTGGATTTACCTTGAATCAGAGGTCAACATGCTAACCACTAAGTCACCGTGCCGCCCTAATTAATATAATTAATATACATTTTTGTATAATACAGGCCATTTATATACTCATTTTGTTATTATATAGGTACTATATTTAAATATATATATATATTTTTGTATAATACAGTCCTTTTATATATATTTTTTGTTAGTATATAAATACTATATTAAATATATGTGGCATGGTGGCTTAGTCGTTAGCATGTTCGCCTGTCAGCGCTGGGGATTCGAATCAGGATCTGTGTAGAGTTTCCATGTCCTTCCCGTGTCCGCGTGGGTTTTCTCTGGGTTCTCCTATTTTCTCCTACATTGACCCTAGTAGAGGAATAAGCAGAAGAAAATGGATAGATGGAAATGATTTATACATTTTTGTACAATACAGTCTTTTAATGTACTCATTCTGTCATCAATAATATAATTCATATTTAAATGCTATATTAAATATGTATTATTGTATAGTACAATCTAATAATTCACATATTATAAATATTTCTTATTATTAGTGGTATAATTATATGTAATTCTATTTGTCGTATGTTAAACAGTTTTATTTATATTATTAATATATAGACATGAATAATACTATATTATACATTATAAAACCAATTATACAACATGGATCATGTGGCATGATTTATGATGCGTGCAATTTTTTATTTAATCATAATATCATTGAGGAATAACAAGTATTTGATTGTTTTATTGTTTTTTTAACAGTAATAGTATTTACTGTGTAATGTACAGTATAACAGAAGTAACCAAACTTAATAAATCCAAATGAATTGAAACCTTGCTAGTGCGTTACCGTGTTACAAAAGCCGTAGTGATACGATGTGATGAGAGGTGATCAGCGATTACCCAGAATGCTGAGGGAAGTCAGTACTGTGGTCTGAGCTACATAATGCAACAAGCCCATATGTGCGCTCCATATGGAGGTGCAGTTTAGGGTCAGATTGTGGCCAAAGCTGCTATGGAACATGTCGGCCTGAGGATGCACTTGGCATGTGGCACTTTTATCCAAACTTGTTGCCATGGTGATCCTGGGGCGGCTCGCTGGCATCTCGTTTCGGGTTGAGCGATGCCAAGGCAGTGCAGAGAGAGAGAGAATGGGTTTATGTGGAAGGACCAAGTATAAACCGGCGGAAATAACAAGAAACTACCGTTCAGACCAACATGGTCTCGAGACAAAATATCAACTGTAATAAAAGTTACAAGCCTTCAAAGCAGAGAGGAAACAGAGGGAGCCATAAAGAGTCAGTCGGCCGCTGGTGGATGGAGGAGTACAAACATACATTAAACTGAAATCGGTTTGAACGATGAAGCTGATGGAATGATACATTGGAGACTAAAAGAAAAAAAATACAGAAAATAGAACTTCATGTAACGTTTTATCCAAAGCAACTTATAAGTATCTCAACCTGATGGTTTGGTCAGCCATGATACAGCCCCCCGGGACCAATGAGGGTTAAGGGCCTCACTCAAGGGCCCACAGATTGGTGGATAGCTCAACACCCTGAGCCCTGAGCAACCGCACCACCAGATATTAAAATAGAAATAGGTCTATTAAGATAATAAGGTTATAATTATGTACCCAGCCATGAATTGGCACCCTGTCCTGGGTGTATCTGCCCAGAGCCCAAAACGTTCTCCCCTGAATGAGCTTGGGGAACCCCCCTAGTAGAGGATTAAGTGGTGGATAATAAACATAATTCCTAAGAATTATGACGCTGACGCTGTGCTTCGATCCCAACCATCAAGTTAGGATACTTAAAAGTGACCAGGTCATTTACTTGAACCCTATTCTGAAAGCAGAGCTGTACTGGGTTCTTACTCGCCGTAGGTGCCAGGGTGCCAGGGTCCCAGGCTGGGTGCTAATCAATAATCCGTGCCAAAGTCATTTTGTTTATTTTATTACGTGTAATTTCATAGCAGTGACCTAAAGACTCCCGAGAAAAGCTCTCAGTATGTGGAAGGGGGAGGAAAGACGATGCAGTCACTGCTCTGTTGGATGGAGAGCAGCAGTGACAGGTGGAGAGAGGGAGAAATAAAGTGTAGGAGAGAGAGAGAGGGAGTGAGAGAGACAGCACAACAAACAGGAGACGGATGAAGACGTGGAAGGAGAACGCGCGGCGCTATTTAACATTCACGGCAGGTAGCAGAAATCTCAGAGCTGTTTCCACAGCAGAATGGAAAACTACTGCACACAGGTGAGCAGCCATCTTCAGTGAGCGAGCGAGAGAGAGAGAGAGAGAGAGAGAAAAGAGATAGAGGATAAGTACAGAGAGAGAGAGAAATAAGAAATTAGAAAGTGGAAAAAAAGGAGATGAAGACAAAAATGGATTGAAGAGACCGAGAGAAAAAGAAGAGAGAAATAAAGGGAGGGAGAGAAACCATGGGAGCAACAGAGAGAGAACATGCAAAAGAGAGGAAAGAGATAGGGAAGGTGTAATGTGATGTATAAGACACGAGGGCTGATGGGTACAGTCAGTCAGAGACTGTACACACAACGCACCTGATCCACTGAGGCTCGCTCGCCCGCGTCCTTGTGCGCGTTTCTAATAACCTCTGCATTTTTTGGATTTATTACGGAGGTGATGATGATGATGATGGTGATGATGATGATGATGCAGTTAATCACGTGAGCGGCTCTGTGTCTGAGCGATGGAGAGCGCCGCTCCGGTGGCTAGACTGCCATCTGTTAACTTCTCCTCCCAACAGGCTGCAGACCTACAGCGCTACACACACACACACACACACACACACATGTGCATGGTCACGAATACGTACAGAGACACACATATATACACAGACAGATACACACATGTGCACGGTCATGAGTACTTATTATGCACACGCCCACACACACCGACATAAACACACACACGGACGGCCCATGCACACACAACAATGTACACACACACACACACCAACATAAATACACAATCATGCATGGACCATGTTCACACACCAACATGAATATACTCACATGGACCATGGCCACACCAATGTACACACACACACACACACACTCACACACTCACACACACACACGCATGGACCATGGACACACACCAACATAACCACACACACATGCATGGACCAGTCATAAATACACACACGGACCATGCACGCACACCAACATAAATACACACACATGGACCATAGACACACACCAACATAACCACACACACATGCAGGGACATGTACACATATATAATCATGGACCACGCACACACGCACAGTTACAAGCATGGACACGCACACAGTCATGCACAGATATAGATACATATGCTGTATACATACAAACACACATACACACAGTGTGTAAGCATAGGGACGTGTGCACACACACACAGAAACACACTCCCAAAAAATATGGAGAACAATGTTTGTTACTGCTTAATACACAAATACACAAACTCACATGAAACATACACACAGTTGTAATAAAGACTATCCTGGTGCATTACAGGATCAGTTTTGGAGGTAAAGGTCACATATTTGAATGTATGTGTGAAAGTAAACATGTACACACACACACACACACACACACACACACACACACACACACACGTTGGAAGCCACTCTGGAGTTTCATGTCCTAGTTTCACTCTCACTTTCTCACTTGTTCGGTCCTCCTCCCCTCATCCTTCCACTGAGAACCGAAGGAGGGACGCTCTATTGGCTCCATGACTGTCCCCAGGCAACGCACATGCACATAAGCTGCCCACATGGTGCCTCCTGCAACATTAATCAGCATTATCTCACTCACAGAGGAGGAGAGCGAGCAAGAGGAGAGATGAAAGGAGAGAAGGGAGGAAGAAAGGAGTAAAAACACCATAAAAAGAGCAGGTTCTCAAGAAGATGATATAATACGTGGTGGATGTGATGTGGAGAACCGAGCATCGCTGTAATGATGCCAGAGGGGCTACGTCCCTTACAGCCTGAGCCCCCGGAAGGGGTCTGTGGTTACGGAGCTGGTGGGATGATGCCAACTCAAAAAGGGGTGGGTTTGGGATGCCATGTGTCACCGCTGAGCCTCCTGAAGGTGGAGGTACATCAATGGAACATCAATGAAGAAAGAAACCTGATAACCTCCATTTATTAATGGCCATCCATGCCACAGAAGATCCGTCTGATGAGCACGTTCCCGAGTGTCTGTTTTAAGCCGATGTGACCCAACCGATGGTTCCTGACTACAGAACTCAAAAACTGTTTTGAAGAACCGCCAAAAATCCATCCATCCATCAAACAGCTCCTCTGAGGAACCGAAGCAGCTTCTCCGACGGCATTATAAGGACCCTGTAGGTGAAATGTACAGCTCATTAGAACGTAAATTTGGATACGTAGTTGTTTTTGGCACGCGGTGAAGACGCCTGGAGTCCGAGCTGCCAAAACCAACAGTCACGGGACTTTTAGATTTATGGCAGGAACTGAGTAATAAAGATCCTGGTACACGGAGTTTTCCTCTCCAGAATAAAT
The DNA here is from genome assembly GCA_025769995.1 of Xyliphius kryptos. Classification (NCBI taxonomy): domain Eukaryota; kingdom Metazoa; phylum Chordata; class Actinopteri; order Siluriformes; family Aspredinidae; genus Xyliphius; species Xyliphius kryptos. Next base: position 3,962 of record JAOUQT010335236.1, on the reverse strand, counting down.
CTCTCTGTCATCCTGCTCCAGATTAGAGCCTCGTTCTGGCTCTCGCTCTCTCACACGCCGCCGACAAAGAAACATTCTGAAATAAACTTTATGCTGAGTGCACGGGTTCTGACGACCTTAAAGACGTCCAATCGGTTCACAGCGGGGCCTCGGTTCCATCTGAAGCCATCACCCCCTGCATGCAGATTAAAGATGCAGTCGGCAATTTGGACCAAGTATTGGGACACACGTCTTTTGTTAAGGGCCTTGTTTAAGGGCCCAAATTAGTAACTTGGACAGGCTCAGGATCTGAACACAATACCTTCATTAATACCCAAGCATCTTAACTTGATGGTTAGGGTCAGAGCTCCGGGTCAATGATACAGCAACCCTGAAGCAATAAGTGTTAAGGGCCTCATTTAAGGGCCCAAATTAGTAACTTGGCCCAACTCAGGATGTGAACCCCCCCAACCTTCAGGTTGATAGTCCAATATCCTACTCACTGAGTATCTTAATTTGGGGGTTGGGGTCAAAACACAAGATCAGCCATGATACAGCAACCCTGGATCAATTAGTGTTAAGGGCCTCGTTTGAGGGCCCAAGTTAGTAACTTGAACAGGCTCAGGATCTGAACACAATACCTTCAAATTAATACCCAATAGCTTGATGTTTGGGATCGGAGCTCTGGTTTAACCATGATACAAACCCCTGAAGCAATAAGGCCTCGTAAAAGGGCCCTCAGTAGTAATTTAGGATCTGAAACCCCAACCTTTAGATTAATAGTCAAACCCACTAACCACTGAGCTACCACGCCCTCACACGCCTTTTGAATGAACTACGATAGAGAGCATGGGCCAGAACTTCTTAACTAAATTGTTGGGGGCAAAACACAGGATCAATCTTGATACAGCCCTCCTGGAGCAGTAAGGATTAAGGGCCACGTTCAAGGGCCCACAATAGTAACTAAGGATTTGAATCCCATCCTTCAGATTAATAGCTCAGGGTCATACCCGCTGAACTACACCCAAGCATCTTAACTTGATGGTTGGGGTCAGAGCTCTGGTTTAACCATGATACAGACCCCTGGAACAATAAGGCTTAAGGGCCTCGTTTAAGGGTCCGCTTTAGTAACTCAGGATCTGAATGCCAAACCTGCAGCTTGATAGCACTAACCACTGAGCTCCCACGCCCTCACACACCTTTAGAATGGACTAGAATGGAGATTGTGGACCAGAACTTCTCGCCTAGCATCGGTGTCTGAACGCACGAATGCTCTTGTGGATAAAATTCTCACTGACGTTCTCCAAAATCTTGGAAAGCCTGACCTGAGAACCCCACGAAACTTCCCCAAACTGTTCCGGGATAACCGTGAGAGACCTGTCCCGGTACGTCTGTCCATATTGAACTGATTTCACTGTAAATAAAGACGTTTAGTGCGATTGTCCGATTGTTTTTGTGTGTTATGGTTGGCGCGGTAACTGTGATGGATTATTTTACTGCTTTATTACTTGTGAGGGTGGTAATAAGCCAAGTCTGAGTAAATAAAAGTCTGTTTTTATTATTTATTGTATAAAGGCTGTCGTATGGGGGTCACAGCTGGCATCCATGGCACTGGCACTCCTCCGCTCGCACCCGCGCAGGCTTCCTATTTGGCTAATTGTGAGCTATTAGTCTCCACTACCGCAAATGACGCGTCTTATTAAATAGAGAATTCCAAATGAGCCGCGTTAAATCAGAAAGTTCTCCGCTTTTAATGAAGCTCATTTATATGGAAATTGGGCATGATCCCGGCAATTCACACGCAAATTTATGCAGCGTAGCTCGAGGAATTCATGCACAGAAAAAAGTTATGAAAGTGTTTTTAGGCTAAATTTATCTAGCGCCAGACATGAGGGTGTGTGTGTGTGTGTGTGTGTGTTGGGGCCGAAAATGGTGCTCTATGCCCCGAAAGGTTAGACCAGCCGTCACCCCTCTGGATGGTCTCATGTTGGCCTCTGAGAGTCCTTTTCCTCACATTTCTGAGGTCAGACACCGATGTTGGGTGAGAGGACCCAAATCACAGTCTTAATACAAGTTCACCCTGAAGTGTTTATTAGGGTTGAGGGGAGGACTGTGGGCGGGTCAGTCAAGTTCTCTTGCACTGGATTTGCTCTCACAGTCATGCTGGAACAGAAAAGGGCCTTCCCCAAACTGTTTCCACAAAATTTTGAGTGTTCAATCGTCCAGAACATGGCAAGGTGCTGGATTCTGTGGAGGTACTGAACAGGAGCAGTCGTTATTTTGTGGTTACGAAACCTGCCTGCCTTCGGTTGGCACAGGGGAGAAATAAAGGGGAAGATGCCCAGCGCTTGGCGTATAGCGATTGGGGCGCGGGGTAGAGTGGAGGGGAAGACGCACGGCATTTGGGGCAGATTGGAGGGGATGACACGAGACACTTGGTGCAGGGGCAGATTGGAGGGGATGACGCACAGTGTATGGGGTATAGCGATTGGCGTGCGGGTAGAGTGGAAAGGATTACGCGAGGTGGTTGGCATATAACGATTGGCGCGCAGGTAGAGTGGAGGGGATGACGAGGCAGTTGGCGTAAGTGATTGGCACGCGGGGTAAAGTGGAGGGGAAGACTCAGTGCATTTGGGGTATAGCATTTGAGGTATAGCGATTGGCACACAGGTATAGTAAAGGGGATGACGCGAGGTGCTTGGCACAAGGGTAGAGTGGAGGAGATCCCGCCCCCGAGATCTCAGAACAGCCGTCGCCCCTCTGGAAAGGTCTTTGGTTTGGGTTTGTTCTCTCACACTTCAGGTGTGGGGTGAGAAGATCAGGATCACAGTCTTTGTTCTAGTGCATTCTAATCATGCTGGAAAAGAAAAGGGCCTTCCCCAAACTGTTTCCACAAAGTCGTGAGCATACAGTCATCCAGAAAACATGGCCAAGTGTTGGATTCTGTGGACCTTATGGGACCGAAAGAAACACGACCAAACGGGGGAGTCGTGCTTGAGGAACCAGACCCCCGGTGGTCCCACCAAACACTATGGCTGAAGTACTTGAGCAAGGCCCCTAACCCCAATTACCCCCCAAGGGTTGCCCCCCACGCTGTATGTGTGTGTTTCACTGCACAGGCCTATCCCAGCACTTCGTCATTGTGTACAGGAGAATATGCTGCCCCTACAGGACAGGGCTGAGATTGCAGATGAGAGACTGATTAAAGGATGCAGTGATGCACGACTCCGTCAGATCCCCTCTGCTTCACTGTGGAGGGCCTTTCAAAGCATTTATTCTGCGAATTAGAGCGAGCAATTACTTTGCTTTGATTCATTTATCTCTGACTCACTTCCTTTCTGGTCACATTCCTCATCCGCCTCGTGCCTGTGTCTCTGAGAGCAGCATCCGGTGGAGATGCGCTGATGTATTAATGCAGCATCAGCAGCCGGTGACTCAGTCGGTCAGTGCTGCCATCTAGTGGAACTAAGCAATAACGTCATGGGATACATGTCACACTTAACGCTGTTGAACGTTTAAAAGCGTTTTAGTGAACACAATAACACAATGCGGTGTCATCACAACACACAGTACTCGGGTACGCTGCACTGGAGTCAGTTTTTAAAAGAAGGCGTCGACACAAATCAGCTAAGCGACGTCGTAACTTCTGTGATATCAATATTAAATGGCGCTTGGTGTATAGCGATTGGCACATGGGTACAGTGGAGGGGAAGACGCTTGGTGTATAGCGATTGGCACATGGGTAGAGTGGAGGGGAAGGCGCTTGGTGTATAGCGATTGACGCACAGGTAGAATTGAGGGGAAGACGCTTGGCGTATAGCGATTGGCACATGGGTAGAGTTAAAGGGAAGGCGCTTGGAGTATAGCGATTGGCACATGGGTAGAGTTAAAGGGAAGGCGCTTGGAGTATAGCGATTGGCACATGGGTAGAGTGGAGGGGAAGGCGCTTGGTGTATAGCGATTGACGCACAGGTAGAATTGAG